>JAJHSJ010000840.1:0-51376 GCA_021015155.1 Magnolia officinalis | reverse complement strand
TCCAGACCGTCTGAATCATGGGCTCATCTGTTGTACCGTGCATGAATAGCCTGAAAAATCGGATGGTCACCAAACACAAGCAAAAATGGTCCACAATCCAAATTAAATAGAGAAAATTGAACGGTCAGGATAACTCCATTAATAAAATTTTAGGAGCTGTGGACACATCAACAGTGGGCCCACATCTCAAATGGCTCAAATGCTCCACGTGTGCTACCTAAACAAAACGAAGGCCCACACTGCAGCGGATAGTTGCAGCAGCTGGAGGGAAGAAGCGGCTGCCAATGAAATCAAGAGAGGATGGATATGATATGGCAAAGCATCTGTCCTTGGATGTTTTGCTGGACGCCGGATTGCGTAGCGAGTAACTCTGTGAGGGCCCACCATGCTGTATGTGTCATTATCCATGCCGTCCATCCGTTTTTTCATATGATTTAAGAAAATGTTGGTAAAATTGAAGTATATCCAAAGTTCAAATGGACCACACCAAAGAAAATAGTGGGATATTGACGTCCATCAATCATTGAAATTACCTTCCCAGGGACATAGTGAAGTTTATTTGTCATCCAAACTGTTCATAAGGTCACACAGATATGAATGAATGAATGAATGAAGGGAAAACACAAATATCGTCTTGATCCACAACTTCCGTGACCCACAGAAATTTTTCAACGGTAGGCGTCAATTCACACTGTTTCCTACTGTGTGGTCCATTTGAGATTTGGATATGGTTCAAGTTTGGGATTATGCCCTAAAATGAGCTGGTAAAATGGATAGACGGCGTGGATATAAGATACATACATCACGTGCGCCCTTACAATGTTTACTTAGTTACTCAAGACGCAATCCGCGGTCCTTTTTTGGTGTAGAGAGTTACAATGGAAGGGCCCAGTCATCAGTCGCAATGGCAAGTGACCATGAGCAGACAGAAATCTCCACAGATAAAATACTCACCCCCTATCTTTCCTCTCCCAAACTCCTATATTTAAACGGTCCACCTAACATCCTCTTACAAACCACAACCCCAACTACATCCATTTCCTACTTTCTCTTCACCCCAGCTAGATTAGCAGCAACCATGGCTACAATGTCACTCTCCTCTCCTACATTTGCTGGGAAGGCCCTCAACCTCTCTCCCTCCTCCTCTGACCTCCTCGGAGAAGGCCGCATCACACCATGCGGAAGACCGGCAAGCCCAAGCCAGTCTCCTCCGGCAGCCCATGGTATGGTCCAGACCGGTCAAGTACCTAGGGCCTTTCTCCGGCGAGCCACCTTCCTATCTGACGGGTGAATTCCCCGGTGACTACGGGTGGGACACCGCCGGCCTCTCCGCCGATCCGGAGACCTTCGCCAAGAACCGCGAGCTAGAGGTCATCCACTGCCGGTGGGCCATGCTTGGCGCGCTCGGATGCGTCTTCCCTGAGCTGCTCTCCCGCAACGGAGTCAAGTTCGGCGAAGCTGTGTGGTTCAAGGCCGGCGCGCAGATCTTCAGTGAGGGAGGGCTAGACTACTTGGGCAATCCCAGCCTGGTCCATGCACAGAGCATTCTTGCAATCTGGGCTACCCAAGTTATCTTGATGGGTGCTGTTGAGGGCTACCGCATTGCTGGTGGGCCACTCGGGGAAAATGACCGACCCACTCTACCCAGGTGGCAGCTTCGACCCACTTGGGCTGGCCGATGATCCGGAGGCCTTTGCTGAGCTTAAGGTGAAGGAGATAAAGAATGGACGGCTGGCCATGTTCTCCATGTTTGGATTCTTCGTTCAGGCGATCGTGACTGGTAAGGGGCCACTGGAGAACTTGGCAGACCACCTCGCCGATCCGGTAACAACAATGCATGGGCGTATGCCACCAACTTCGTCCCTGGCAATGATGGAAGTTTGTTGTTGCATGAGATGAGTGTGAGATTGTGAACAGAGATGTTGTAAACTATTCATATTTATGCTTGCATTTGGAGCCAGTTATTTAGATCATTCGACTTACTTTTCAAAGCTGACAGTCGTTTACATCTATGGTTCTAAGATTCGTATGAGGCCCATGCGACTCTTCCACAACTCTTCCGAGTCTAAAACCACTCGGTGACTCGGTCCAAGTCACCGAGTCTTGAAACCTTGATGCAACCACATCAGCCTATATCGGTCTATGCTACGAATTGGAGTCTTAAAACCACTCAGTGACTCGGTCCAAGTCACGGTGTTTTAAAACCTTGATGCAACCGCATTGGCCACGTTTGGATGCGCAAGTGAATTGGATTGCAGACATGCAATTTAATCAAGAGGACCGTCGGAGAAAAACTTTGATACTCTGCTAGTGTGTGATGCATGATATGCGTCCAATTTAATCAAGAGGACCGTCTGAGAAAAAACTTTGATACTCTGCTCGTGTGCAATGCATGATATGCAGTCACTTAGAAATTGCACATGTGGCAAATGAGTAATTTTAAATTGAACTGTCCAAATTATTATTCTAGTTTGGATGTATTATGAACCCAATGACAATCCTTGATTGATTATCTATATTTCGGATTGGTGGACGGTTGCAAATGAATAATATCCAATGGTCTTATTTCAGTAAAACAAGTATCCACAAATCATAGGCTAGGATTGCTCAAGCAATCTGAGTGTATTCCTTATAGACATTATGTTAAACGGGAGTTACTTGTGTTTATATTTGTTTTTTGCACACCTATATGGGCCAATGAGATATCATGCTATCAACGTACGTGTCAGTATTATGCAGTAAATGATAGGTGAAATTCTACTTACGGTCTGAGAGCATTGTTTACACATGATATGGCATGTCCAAATCAAACAGTCTAGGAAATGCTACATGGCAACCTTTCCACATGTGGTATAGATAACTTTAAAGAGGAATAAGATACATGCATGTGAGAGTCTTAAATGCTAGATTCCTATTAAAAGTCCTTTATACCAAATCGAGTCTCATTAAAATAAGTGTCTCTCTTACTTCAAGTATTTAAAGAAAATCTCTGTCTAACATTAAATGTTAGAGCCTTGTCAAAGGCAACTCATTATAGATTGCAAAGCCAAGTGATGAAATGACTGGAACAACCTTCTAATGTAGGAGTCAGGGATAGAGGACTCCAGCTAATGTACGATCCTGAAGAAACAAGAGTAGTCTCTCTCTTCTACACATGTTCTTACATGATTGGTCATTCTAATGTAGATGAATCAAGGAAAATTTCACAACCGATCACCTGAATCTGTCACAATGTTGATAGCTATGTAAGGCCATTGGCTCCCAGAAGCCCTATAAATAGCACTTCACGAAGAACTCCAGACCTCACGCTATTACAACCAAACATGTCTTCATTTTTTCATCCACTACAAACATTTATCCTTTTATTTTAATTTTAATTTTGCCCCATGCTGACCATATCATAGGGCCCTTAATTTTTAATATTTAGTTTAGCTCTCCATCATTCATCTACAGCATTCCGTTGGATCGCAAGGAAGATTGCTCAGTTTTGAACGGAAGTCATGGGCTTTCCTATTATGTGTTAGGTGATTCCACCGATCAACTCGCCACGAAGTCTAGTCCAAACTAGATGACGAATGGATAGTCAAATCACGACCGTCTCACCACGTGCATGGTTTCGATCAAGACCACGAACAGGCTGTCACCTCACCGACCATCTAGCCATGAAGCCCGATTTCGAGCAGACAACAAATAAATTATCAAATATTTGATCTACATCGATCATCTTACCTCGATACGTAGTTCCAATAGAGTGACGAACAGATATCCATCCCGCACATCACGAATGTCCCGCTGTGAATTCAATCCTGATTGAGTCTCCAAGCCGATCATGAGTACTATTATTATAAAAATCATTAATAGAATAACACTTTCGCCTTATATCTTTTTTCCCATATTTTACTGTTAAACTTCGGTAGCGAATCACACGTTGAAAGAAAAAGTTCTTAAATTCATACTCACGTCTATTATTACAAGGCAAAAAAGAACTCATTTGAAAGATTAGCCTCCTACCTTTTATAAATCGTCTAAACGAAGTGCAATACAGATGGTCGAGAAGACTCTAGATTCAGTGTCTAGTATCCAATATGCATGTCTTGGTGCAGGGTACACCGACAATTTAATTTGCTTGATCCAAGCCGCTCATCTTAAAGGAAAGTTGTAGTATTCCAAGGGTAAATTTGTTGAGACCCATTGCATTAAGAATATTCCTTGTTAGGGTAAATCTATCTTTAAATCAATAATTGTAACATGCCTCAACTTTCTAGATAATTTTTTTGTCATTTTCTTGTTTGTGATATTTTAATTTTTGCTGTATCTCTTTATTAAAATCAATGAAACCTCTCATTAATAATCCTATTAGTAACTTATTACTCGAGTGGAGTGAATGTATTGAATGTTTGATTTGGGATAAATAATAAATTAAAGACATAAGTAGGAATGTGGCAAGATGGGCAGTGAATTGGAACTATACACCTAGTGGGCCTGACCATGCGGCGATCATGGTTCAAAAAATCACACAAATTCAAAGATGATAGACATTGAGATTGGTGGCTTCAAAAGGCAAAAATAAGTAATTGGTCGAACATTCAACAGGGAGAAGTGAAAGAAAGTGATGGCTAGGATTGCCCAAGGTCGATAGTGTTTACACCCGTCCTGTATCTTGGGAAGCTATTTCTTCTTGCATTCCTTTAAGCAATTGGAGTGAATGCAACATAGATCATGGAATTCATGTGGTGCATACTCTGTTATGAATGACCTTGGACGAAAATCAAGTTTTTGATAATCCTAACCCTCTAATCTGGAGAACCTTTGAGGATTATAAATGGATGGTTAGAAATGATCGACAAGGGTACGAAATAATTGGGTTGAGGTCCTCTGGTAGGGCAGTTAAAACAGTCTGATCAACCTTATTTTCAAGGCTAAGTGCCATCTAGGATAAGACCCAAGAGGTGAATGGAGCAGATAGAGTGCCTACTATGTGAGGAAGGAAGACTGCCCAAATTCCATTTGAGATGTAAATTAAAGTTGTGTTTGGATGCAAAGTAAATTGAATTGTGAACATTCAAGCCATGTTTGGATATGGGTCCGGATCCATGGCTTAGTGGCAGAAGGACTCTTTTTCAACACAAAGATCATGATCATGGGATCGAATGCCCATGTGGGTGTGGGAGTGTGCAGGAGTGTGTGTGTGTGTATATAAAAGAATTCCATGCTAAACAATGGAAAAAGATAGGTGTTTTTCCTTGATGTGATAATATATGTTGTTTGGATGATAAAGGATGACAAAGGTAGAAGTGTATGTGAGGGGAATGTTAGATTTTCACTTGCTATGTAAATAAGAATTCTAGAATGAGATTTATATGTTAGCAGTGTTTATGAAAATTATCATTGAATAAATATTAATTTTCCTGTTTTTTTTTAAAAAGTCCATGCATCCAAACATGCCCTTAGTTTAATCTGGAGGAAATTACTGGACTATTAAAGTTGGTTGTGGACCATTGATCATTTTCATTTGCAACCATCCATTTCAAGGTGGGCAGATGGACCATTAGGATCGTTTGTCAATGTTTAGACAGTACCCCATCCACTGTGCTCATACACATCCTCAATACATGAGGTATAGAAGTCAATCCAGACCGTCTGAATCATGGGCTCCGCTGTGTACCGTGCATGAATAGCCTGAAAAATCGGGTGGTCATCAAAACACAAGGAAAAATGGTCTACAATCCAAATTAAATAAGGAAAATTGAACGGCCAGGATAACTCCATTAATAATAAAATTTTAGGAGCTGTGACATCATCAACAGTGGGCTCATATCTCAAATGGCTCAAATTGCTCCACGTGTGCCACCTAAACAAAAAGATGGCCCACATTGGTGCGGATAGTTGCAGCAGCTAGAGGGAAGAAGGGCTCCCAATGAAATCAAAAGAAGACGGATATGATACGACAAAGCATCTGTCGTCGGATGTTTTGCTGGACCCGGATTGTTTAGTGAATAACTCTGTGAGGGCCTACCATGATGTGTATGTCATCATCCATGCCGTCCATCCGTTTTTTTTCAGCTGATTTAAGAAAACGATACCAAAATTGAACCATATCCAAAGTTCAAGTGGACCACACCAACGAAAATAGTGGGATATTGACGTCCATCATTGAAACCTTCCCAGGGTCCACAGTGATGTTTATTTGTCATCCAACCTGTTCATAAGGTCACACACACATGAATGAACGGAAAATACAATTATCATCTTGATTCAAAACTTCTATGCCCCACAGAAGCTTTCAACGTTAGGCGTTCAATTCCCACCGTTTCCTACCGTGTGGTCCATTTGAAATTCTGATATTGTTCAATTTTGGTCTCATTCTCTAAAATGAGATAGTAAAACGGATGGACGGCGTGGATAAGATACATACATAACGTGGGGCTCGCAGTGTTTACTGCGTTACTAAGGACGCAATTGGCCGTCCTTTTGTGGTGTAGAGAGTGCCAATTGAAGGGCCCAATCAAGATCTCGCAATAGCAACTGACCAATGAGCAGACTGAAATCTCCTCGGATAAAATACTCACCCTCTATCTTTCCTCTCCCAAACTCCTATTTAAAAGTCTCACAAGACAACCTCTTACAAACCGCAAGCTCAGCTAACCCCATTTCCTACACTCTCTTCACCCCAGCGTCGATTAGCAGCAACCATGGCTACAATGGCCCTCTCATCTCCTACATTGGCTGGGAAGGCCCTCAAGCTCTCTCCCTCCTCCTCCGACCTCCTCGGAGAAGGCCGCATCACCATGCGGAAGACTGGCAAGCCCAAGCCTGTCTCCTCCGGCAGCCCATGGTACGGCCCAGACCGAGTCAAGTACCTGGGCCCTTTCTCCGGCGAGCCGCCTTCCTATCTGACCGGTGAATTCCCCGGCGACTACGGGTGGGACACCGCCGGCCTCTCCGCCGACCCTGAGACCTTCGCCAAGAATCGCGAGCTCGAGGTCATCCACTGCCGGTGGGCCATGCTCGGCGCGCTCGGATGCGTCTTCCCTGAGCTGCTCTCCCGCAACGGAGTCAAGTTCGGCGAAGCCGTGTGGTTCAAGGCGGGCGCGCAGATCTTCAGTGAGGGAGGGCTGGACTACTTGGGCAACCCCAGCCTAGTCCATGCACAGAGCATTCTTGCAATCTGGGCGACCCAAGTTATCTTGATGGGTGCTGTTGAGGGGTACCGCATTGCTGGTGGGCCGCTCGGGGAAATAACGGACCCACTCTACCCAGGTGGGAGCTTCGACCCACTTGGGCTGGCCGATGATCCAGAGGCCTTTGCTGAGCTGAAGGTGAAGGAGATAAAGAATGGACGGCTGGCCATGTTCTCCATGTTTGGGTTTTTCGTTCAGGCGATCGTGACTGGTAAGGGCCCACTGGAGAACTTGGCAGACCACCTTGCTGATCCTGTTAACAACAATGCATGGGCCTATGCAACCAACTTCGTGCCGGGAAAATGAGGAGTCATACTCGGCTTATATAGATCTTCAGTCTGTGGGTTTGAATTGAGATTATTTGTTGTAATCTATATGTAGTCATGAGAGCATTGTGTACTATTTTCACCTTATGAAATGTCTATTCTTCTTGACTATATACTTTCAATTGCTGTTTGTGGCTCAATTGGGACTGTTCATCCAGTGGGCCTTGTTTTGGATGGCCACCCTCATCTAAGCCCTATCCTAATGGAAGCGGATTGCGTGCTGAGTAAACTTTGTAGGGCCCACCATTATTTATGTATTTTATCCACTCTATCCATCCATTTTACCAGATAATTTTAGGGCTTGAGCCCAAAAATGAATTACATCCAAAGCTTAGGTGGATCACACCATAGGAAACAATATGAATTGAACATCTACCATTGAAAAATTCTCAGGCCCACAGAAGTTTTGGATCAAGCTGATATTTGTGTTTTCCCTTCATTCATGTTTGTGTGATCTTATGAACAGGTTGGATGACAAATGAACATCACCGTGGACCCTAAGAAGGTTTCAATGGTACGGAAATCACTATTCCCATTGTTTCCTGTAGTGTGGTCCACTTGAGCTTTGATATGCTTCAAATTTGAGCTTAACTACTAAAATGAGATGGAAAAAACGGATGGAAGGCATGGATAAACCACATACATTGGCGGTGGGCTTAATAGAATTTACTCTGAAGTATAGACAATCATAGTGATTGTTCTATTACTAGGATTCATGATAAAAGTTGGAGTAAAAGAATACTTAATGCTAATCTGATGAAACCTGCCAATTTTATCTATACCTGTCAATAGGTTAGGCTTAGATAGACAAAATCAAAATTTTGAGTAGGCCCCACTGAACAGTTCAAAATCCTGGCTCAAGCTGGCCCATTGACAGCCCCCCACCTTATATATGGGATCGGGAGCAACAGCAAGAATGCAATACTCTACTTCAGTATGGATTGCCTATGTTTCCAAAATCATATTTTTAAGATGGTGTGAAAGCCATCATTTTTCTTCATTTCTGGTCGTTTTGGATCATCCGATCTATTTGTAACTTGAATTATTTGCCATCCATATAGTAGCTCTTGCTAGATCTACGGTCTTGATTGACACATCACCTTGCTAAGCGTTGTGTACAGAGAAGCCGTGTATTTATTCGTACAATGGTGGCCTAACTAATGAGTTGATCTGTGCAAGGTCATCTATACAGTGGGTACCACTTGATATACGGCCCGGATGTCCTACACGAGTGACTCTCTGCATATATCAAGAGCTCCCGTTGGGCAGAGCTGTCAGACGTGTACAAATCTACAAGATAACCACTCATCTGGTAGCCACACATACGTGGGCCATGGCCCAAAACCAGTTGTACGATCCTAAACATTAGGTTTGGAGAAAAATGACCGCTGCGCACTTTTGGGACTTAATTACGTCGAGTAGTTAGGATTTTTTATTGGCCTGATTTCTAGGGGTGGGTTCATGCCTAAATTTCCTCTTCAATTGATTGATCACAATCCGTATATGTCATCTAATGTTTTAAATTTGCCTAGAGATCATTTGATTTCATTGAATAGATGTCGATGCCTTCAACATATGTTTAAATCCAGAGAAAAAATTCAAAAATAAATCTAATTAATTATTGGATGCTTTTGGAGGTTATTACTCGATGGCACCGAAGAATATTCAACATTATTAACTGGTCCTCAATGTCTATGCCATCGAAGACGTGCTCACTTTTGTGTAAGTGCAAATTTGCACCAGTTTGCATGGAACTGGTGCAATTTTTTTGAAAACCCATCATACGTGATGTGGATCCAAAATCTATACCGTCCATGTGAAGCAGCACCTCATGAAACCCCCCAGGTAGAGCTGGGCATCGGACCGAGTCGACTCGGATTTGGCCCAACCCGACCAGGTCCGGATTTTACGTGGCACAACCCGAACTCGGACAGAACTGGAATTGAGTCTGAGTCAGGTGACTCAGTCAGACCCGAACATGTGCTGGTCTGAACCGATCCTAGTCCGACTCAGTTAGGAAAACCGAGTTGGATTGGATTGGGCAACGTCGGAATCTTCTTTTTTTCGACGGTTTAGAAACATTATTCTTAGTTTTTCTTATGATGCAATCTACTTAATTATTAAATATACTTAAAATTTAGTATCAACCCCTAAAATGATCTGAAAAAACTGATGGACGGTGTGGATAAATAAAAAAATAATTCAAGAGAGGCCCACATAGTTTATCCAGTAAAATGAAAACGTACAGCAACATAGCTTCGTGAAGAAGCTCTACACTAGCATGGAAGCGGATTGCGTACAGCAACATAACTTCGTGAAGAAGCCTTAAACTCTGTGGGATCTATCGTGATTTATCTGTTTGATCTACCCTGCTAATTCATTTTAAAAGTTAATTTCATTTACATATATCAAAAATAAAATATATCTAAAGATCAAATAGACCACACCATAGGAAATAATGTGAATTGAGTGCCTACCATTGAAAATTTACGGGGGGCCACCGAAGTTTTGGATCAAGCTGATATTTTTTCTTTACCTCAATCCTAAGTCTTTTTTATCCTATGAACATGTTGGATGACATATAATTCACTGTGGGCACTAGAAATATTTCAACGGTCGAAATTATTATTCCCACTGTTTCCAGTGGTATGGTTCACTTGAGCTTTGTATATGCTTTAATTTTAGGCTCAACATATAAAATAAGCTGAAACAGCATATGAACGGATTGGATATACCGCATACATTCAAGGTGGGCCCAACTGAGTTTACTCGGTACGATAAAGCCTACGGAGTACCTCAGTATGCAATCCCATGTAGCTTCCTGGAGAAGCTTTGAAATTTCAAAGTATGTAGCTGGCGGGAACGGATTGGCTACTCCCCCTTACACCAGCCCCGTGGCTGGTGGTCGGTGCTCTGTGGGCCCCACCATGATGTATATGTTTCATCCTTTCCGTTCATCCATTTTTACAGATCATTTTATGACTTCATCCTAAAAATGAGAGGTATATAAATCTCAGATGAACCACACCACATGAAAACAATAAGGATTGGACATCCATCATTAAAATCCTCCTGAGGCCTACTGTACTGTTTATTTGACATCCAATAGGTTGATTAGGTCATACAGCCCCAGATGAAGAAAAAAAACAAAAATCAGCTTGATCCAAAACTTTTATGACCCCAAAATGTTTTTTAACGGTCAACACTCATTCAACACTGTTTCCTGTAATGTGGTCCAATTCAGATTGGTATATAACTCATGTTTGTTCTCATACCGTAAAATGATCTGTTTAAATATATGGACGGCATGGATGAAACAAATAAATCATGGTAGGGCCCATGAAGCACCGACCACCAGCCATTGGCTGGTGTCAGGGGAGTAGCCAATCCGTTTCCGTAGCTAGCACCAGCTATAGCTCTAGGCACGTGTCCAGCGAAAACAGCACTGACGCTCCTCGAGCTCCGCGTTGTGAGGATGGTTCGGACGCGGATTTCCTTCTAGCGCAAGTATGCTGGGTGGGCCCACGGCGATGTATGATAGAAATTCATTTCGTACATCGGTTTTGAGAGCTCATTTTAAGGCATGGGACCAAAAATTAGATGGATGCTAAAATCAAGTGGGCCACAACAGAGGGAAAATTGGGGAAAGAAATTCCCACCGTTGAAACCTTCCTGGACTCCATCTCAATGTTTATATGCTATCTAAACCGTTTATAATGTCATTCCGAATGGGATGAAGTAAACACTAAAAATATAGCTTGATATAGAACTTTTATGGCCAAACATACCTGAAGGTGTCTGAGCCGCTGCCAATCGCTGCTTCCTGAGGCGTAGATCGTCCAACAATTTCAGTGTGAAATCAGTTTTTCTTGACATGTTCAACTTTCATCGAAGATGGATACCAAAATCTCCTTTTGCTATGCGATATAAGCTCAGAAAATTCTTGTGGTTTGACGACCTTGCATTGCAAAACTCTCTCTCTCTCTCTCTCTCTCTCTCTCTCTCTCTCTCTCTCTCTCTCTCTCTCTCTCTCTCTCTCTCAGGAGGAGGAGAGAGTTTTGTGGAAAAAATCTTTCTCTTCGAGGGGAGAGTTTTGGGGAAAATCTCTCTCTCTTCTCTCTCTCTCTCTCTCTCTCTTCTCTCGGGCGGGAGAGTTTGGGGGGGGGGGGGGGGGGGGGGGGGGGGAATGGTATTTATATGTATACCCCTTCGGGTCGGGTCTGTTCGGACCCATGGATCTGTTCGAGTACAGTGATATCCGAACCTGCCTCGAAATTAAATCGGATCTGGCCTATCAAAATCGATCAGACTGTCGGTTCTGTTCGGAATGATACCGAGTCGGGTCTGGTTGGGTTGGATCCACCGGTTCGGGCCCAAGTTGTCCACTTCTACCCCCAGGCCCAAGTTTTACTTTGATCCAAAACTTTAGTGAGCCATGAAAAATGAAAACAGTTTCTTCCCTTGATTTTAATTTCTCTTTGCTATGGCCCACCAGAATTTTAGATCAGGATGAAAATTTGTCCCTTGAGGCTTCATGGGATTCCGCATCACATGGACCGTTCAAATTAGACACCCATAACACGTGTGCAAAGGTGCGCACGTGTGCAGGTGAGCATGATTTACATATATATATATGGGAAATGGTACTATGAGGTCGACCGGCTTGTAAAATAAGTTGGAAAATCAGATTGGGGGGATAGCTACGGTCAACGTTCCACGCCGATAGCTGGTTCCTGAATCTCACCCAAGTTGTCCCACCCACGGTCTAGGCTCCACCTGCATAGCTCGGGTATAATAAAACATCACGGTGTGCCCCACAGGGCTTGGAGTTAAAGGGATGCCTGAAAACCGGGGTGTTGAGTCGGAAACGGATCGGCTATGCCCCCTGCCACTGGCCCCGGTGGCTAGTGGTCGGTGCTCTGCGGACCCTACTATGAAGTATGTCTTTTATCCATGCCGTTCATCCATTTTTACAGATCATTTTAAGAGTATATCCCAAAAATGAGGATTTAAATAATAGGTGGACCACACCATAGGAAAACAATAGTGATTGGATATCCACCGTTAAAATCCTCCTAAGGCCCACTATACTGTTTATTTGACATCCAGACCTAGATGAATGGAAAAACCAAAGATCAGCTTGATCCAAAACTTTTATACTTGCCAAAAAGTTTTTAATGGTCGAAATTCAATCAACATTGTTTCTTGTAATGCAGTCTATTTGAGATTTGGATATATCTCAATTTTTGACTCATACTATAAAATGATCTATAAAAATATGTAGACTGCATAGATTAAACACATACATCATGGTGTGGCCCACAGAAAACCGATTGGCTAGTGGCAATGGAATAGGCGAATAGCCAATCCGTTCTCGTGTGCCGCGCGACAGAAACGGATTGGCTATTCCCCCTACACCAGCCAATGGCTGGTGGTCGGTGCTCTGTGGGCCCCACCATGTTATATGTGTTTCATCCATGCCATCCATATATTGTTAAAGGTCATTTTAAGCCATGAGACCAAAAACGAGGTATATCTAAGTCTGAAATGTACCACGTTACAGGAAACAGTTTTAAGTGAGCGTCAACCATTAAAAACATTTTGGGGCTATAAATGTTTTGGATCGAGATTATTATTATTATTATTATTTTCCCTTCATCTGAGCTTGTACGACCTCATAAACAGATTGGATGTCAAATAAACAACACAATGGGCCTTAGGAGAATTTTAATGATGGATATCCAATCTCTATTATTTTCATTTGGTGTGGTCCACCTGAGATTTATATATCTCTCATTTTTTAAATAAATCCTTAAAATAATCTTTAAAATGGACGAACATAATGGATAAAATACATACATTATGGTGAGGCTCACCGTGCACCGACCACCGGCAACGGGGCTGGTGTCAGGGGGAGTAGCCAACCACGCCGATTGCGTACTCGCCCGTCCCTTGCTCTGAACGGGCAGTTATGTGGGTGGGCCCACCGTGATGTATCTGCACATCCAAACCGTCACTTCCTTTTCTTAAATTATTTTAAGGCATGAAAACAAAAACGAACTAGATCCAACTATCAAATAGACCACGCCAGACATTTAATGCTTTATGCATTTTAATGCAGCCAAGCTTATTATTTGGTGTGGTCCACTTGATAGTTGGATATGCCTCATTTTTGAGTTCATGCCTTAAAATAATATATGAAAAGGGACGGACGGTTTGGATGTACAGATACATCACAGTAGGCCCACCCACAAAACTGCCCATTTGGAGCTAGAGTGCAGGACGCGGATTTCCTGCTAAAGCCTTTCGCAGGTCCTGGAAACCTATGGACCTCTTTGATGTTCATGATAAATTCACCCATCAGTTTCGTGACATTATTTAGTTCATGAGACCAAAAAAAGATCCAAATCCACTACTCAAGTGTGCAAAAACATGAGGATTAAACTTTCACAGTTAAAATATTTGCGGAGCCACGGAAGTTTTGCATCAGTCTAATATGTAGTTTTGCATCAGTCTAATATGCATGTTTCAGTTCATCCCAGCAAGAACATTACTGTTTACTGTCGACCCAAGGGAGTTTTCAACTGTAGGAATTTTCCTACCCACCCTTTCCTTTATTGAGGCTCACTTGAGTCTTGGATCCCTTTAATTTTTAGGGCCTGTTTGGGAGTTGGATTTGGAACACCCTGGATTGGCAACCCCCAGGATTGGAAACCCCTGGATTGGCAATCCTCTTGGTGTGTTTGGTACCATGGATTATGAATCAACTTTAATTCAAAAATACCTATATATGGCATATTTATAGGGGTTTGAATTTAATTACTAAATCAACTTTAATATCCCCAATTAGTGAGATATATAATTTTTGACACTATGATTGTGATAAGCCCACTAAAATATATGTTTTGCCTAAAAATGATGAAATTCCAAGTCTCAGATGGACCACAAGCACAAGATCATGTTTGAGTGACTAACTAACGATTTTTAATCGTTAATTAATATGGACAATGTTTGGACAGTGCTGGATAATATTTGGACGGTGCTGATCTACATGAATAATGTTTGGACGGTGCTGATCATCGTTAGTAGGCCATGTGCTTAGTAGAATGATAGTGTCCAGTGGCATACATTACAATTTTAGGTGTAATCCAAGCTCTCACCTTAGATTACAAACCCTCTCAAAGAGGGGATTGACAACCCCCTGGATTGGCAATCCCCAGTTACTTTATGCTGCCAAACAACCAAGGGGATTTGAAAACCCTCTAATCCCCTCCAATCCAAGGTGCCAAACGACCCATATTTTAAGTCCAAAAATGAGCTCACAAAACGTATGGACAGAAAAATTTCTCAATGGGTCCCACCTAGATTTCTGGAACCTCGTGCGAAAGGCTTTCGCAGGAAATCCGCGTCCAGTACCGCAAGTCGCGTTCGTGTCGCATTTATTTCAGCCTTTGATAAACGAGAAGTGCTAAAGCGATTTGTAGCATACGTTCGCGTAATCGTGGCCTTTCATGCGGCTGGACCAGTGTACACATTCCGAAGTCCAAGAAAATCCCCTAGTCAGCAATGGGACCCACATTGCCGTCCATCCGTTTCCTCAGTCCAAGTCCCAGGTGGACCACACCACATGAAACAGTGATGATTGAGTACCTCACCGTTCAAAATTCCAAAAGGACCCATTATAAGGTTTTCATAATGTTTATTGGCAATCCAACCCGTTGATGGTATAAATAAGATCCGGATGAAGTGAAAATGCAAAGATTAGCTTGATCCAAAACTTTTGTGATTCACAAAGATTTTAGCGGTCATTCATCACTATTTCTAATGGCATGGTATACTTGAGATTTGGATCTTCTTAAGGATTGGAATCCATTCCTAAAATGATACGGAGAAACAGATGGACAGCATGTAAAATATACATCAAGGTGGGCCCCACATAGTTAGGATAACACCCACTAACTTGTTACCTGTGTAACAGCTAATCCGCTCCCGAGAAAATAAAAATAAAAATGGATGGTTGGAAAAAGAGAACCTTCTTTTGTATTCAATCCACGTGTGGCCTGCCTGAAGAAAGGACCAGATTGGTCGTTGCATCAGGGCATATTCACACTTCAAGGTGAACCCCACCTCGTGAGAAGGAATGATGCATCCCACTTGTCACGGATTGGCACGTGCGCTGTGGACAGCGTCCACGAGCGAATCGCATGAGCATGGTAAACAGGGTGCTGATTAGGTGTGGCCCGGCCTCACGTGCGGGGAAACAGATTGGCTAATCCCCTGCCACTAGCCCGGTGGCTGATGGTCGGTGCTCTGTGGGCCCACTATAATGTATGTGTTTCATCCACACCGTTCATCCATTTCTACGAATCATTTTAGGAATTGAACCCAAAAACGAGAGGGATATAAATCTCACGTGGAACACACCATATGAAAACAATAGTGATTGGATATCCACCATTAAAATCCCACTGTACTGTTTATCTGACATCCAATCTGTTGATTAGGTAATACAGGCCTAGACGAAGGGAAAAAAAACAAAGATCAACTTGATCCAAAACTTTAATAGGCCCTAATAAGTTTTTAATTGTCGAGATTAATTGTTTCCTGTAATGTGGTCCACTTGAAATTGAGATATACATCATTTTTGGTCTCACACCCTAAAATGATCTAAAAAAATATAGGATGAAACACATACATCATGGTGGGGCCCACAGAGTAGCCAATCTATTTCCACGTGCGGTCCATCCGTTTTTTCATGATCATTTTAGCATATAAGCAAAAGTTCAAGCAAATCCAATTCCAAGGTGGATTATATCGTAAGAAAACGTTGTGATTGATCATCAATGAGCTCATATTCTAAACTAATCTCCATTTTCATCAGCGATGACGAAGAGTGAATAGTGATACATAGTCACTAAGACAAATTGCACATGTGGCATACAAATAATTTAATTAAACTGTACAAATCATAGGTACCAGTTTAGATATATAATAATAAAAAATTATAGTTATTTTATTATCCATCCATCCGATTGATGGAGATGTATTTTACGGCTAAAAATGAAAATATTCAATGATCCTATTTCAACGAACTATCGAGCACGAATCAGAGGCTAAAAGTGTTCAACGTTTGGGACCATGACTCAGAGACAGTGGGCTCCAAAATTTTACCGGTTCAAATTGAGTTAATGTTTGCCAGGTGTGCAAATTTAGTGCCTGCGTATCAAGCCCATATTTTGCCAGAGTATAAAATACTTTTTAATTAATGTTGACTCTGCAACCAAATGATAGATCTGATTCATCTGATAGAGCCGCCTCTGTCGTAATAGGGAGCGGATTAAGTAAGACCGGCCTCACTCTAGAAGGTGCGACCGTTAACATGGGGCCCACATTGATGTTTCTATTATGTATCCACGCCGTCCATTCTTTTTCCATATCATTTTAGTGCATGATTAAAAAAATGAAGTAGGTACAATTATCAGGTGGACAACACCATAGGAAACAGTTGTGATTGACCATTAATAGCCCACAAAAGCTCTGGATTAAGTTGGTAGTTTTCTTCCTCTTCATCCAGGCTTATGTGACCTTATCAACGAATTGGATGGAAAATAAACACTACTGAAAGTGCCCTAAGAAGCTTGTAATTGTAGGGCGTTCAATCACCACTTCCTAGAGTATGATTCGCCTGCGATTTAGATATTCTTCATTTTTTTTATGTTTGGGCTCATGATCTAAAATGATCTGAAAAAACGGATGGACGGCCTGGATACAGAATAGATACATCAAGGTGGGCTCCACGGTAAGGGCCGCACCGTCTTGGGCGAGCCCAGGTCTCACCTAATCCACTCCCACCATAATAACGAGAGGACCCTTTCCGACCGTACACGTGGCAGGGAATCGGTAGATCGGCACCGTCTTCCAAGTGGGCTCTCACATGTGTGGCCTCGTGTAAGCTCTTCTTGCCACGTGTGCAGTCGGCTTTATTAACGTATATGCCGCCCATGACAAGAGCGCGCGTGAAAGGGCTAAAGCTGCTGATACATGATTTCTTTCGTTTTTAAATCCAGTACCGCGTTTCTTCCTGAGAGGAAGAACTTCAATCTACTGCAGCTTTCTCTCAAGGTAAAGCTGTAACTACACCATTTTCCTCTCGAAATCCGATCTTCTTTTCTGTTTTGATGTAATTTTCTCATCTGGGTCTTCTTCAATTTCCATTCATCTCCATTTTCATATCTGCTTTGTAATTTGTACTGGTTCTTTTGAATCACTTCATGGCATTTTAGTGACTTACTTCATCAGCTTCTTGAAGAAATCTGGTGATCGGATCTTGCATTTTTGTGCTTTGTTTCTATAGTAAGCGCAGGTTCTCGGTCTCTACTACTGGTGAGACCCATGGTTCAGCGATCTGAACCGTTGGTATTACGGGTCCCAGCATGCATTTTCCATGGACTGGAAGCTTTCAAGATTGGATATCCTAGCCGTTGAATCCATGGCCTTTTCTTTTGTTCAAAATTGCCCTCCTTGCGGTATCTTCTTTCTTACCCATCCATTTGATGGCACCAATTGAAGGGTTGGGATTTTTCCCACCGAGAGATTTTTGATGCATGGGCCATCCAAATTGGTTTCATTTGGATCAGCAGATTGGCTCGCTGAAGCATGGCCCCTACAAAATGAAAATCTAGGTCTACTATAGAAATTGTCAGCTCATACATTTAGGGTGTGGGGATTGGGGAAAGATGGGTTGTTTGACTATTTGGGCTTGGTTATGTTCTTATCTGCTCGTTCACTACCTGTAGATTGATAGATTATTTGGGCTGAATCATATGGGCTTCACGATAATACTATCAACCTCGAACTTCATTGAGGATTTTTGGCTTATGATTTTTAACTATTCTTCTATTTCTTTTACGAGCATAGGATCATGGGACTTCTCTTCTCAGGAATTGTAAATCTGTCACAAGCAGCTTGATTACACACTGTGGTGATTGGTTTCTTTCTTGATTATCTACTAATACACGTGAATCTGATTCGGCACTCTAATCAATGTACATCTGCATGTATAGAGAGCAATTGTCTAATTAACCATGTTTAATCCTTATTGAAAGGTGAAATTACCAGTAATAAGATTGTTAGTTGTTACTACTGTAAAAGATGTCAGGTGTTGATGTTGAGGTCATCCAACAAGTTTTAAGGCAACATGGTCATGTTGCAAATCACCACAATGAAGTGGCTTGCTATGCCTTGCCACTTCATTTTGTAGATGTAAACTGGCTCGAACCTGAAACCCATGTCCTCAATGTTGAAACACGTCCTTGTCTCCATTGAGCTATGGGCTCGAACCCTGCTCTGCCACTTTGGTAAATCTTTAAATATTTTGTTTCTTAGGCTTTCGCTTGTGGTATGTATCAATTTATCTGGATCTATTGTTCTTGTTTTGTTATTGTGTGTAACTTGTATTTGTTGTTCTTGTTTCAAAATGTCCCCCTTTGTGCAGCATTTTCTCAAATAGCAAGGGTTGCCTTTTGAAAAAAAATAGAAAATAAAAAATCAAAGTGTTCTGAGTAGCCCCATGTTGGATAGGAACAAGGAACTTCTCACCCTTTTATATAGAAGTCATCCCTTAGGGCCTTGAGTGCCTTCTAGAGACAATGCTTGTGTGTGCATATGGGGGTGTATGCCAGGGTGTTTTTTTTTCCATACACACATGGGTGAGCTGAGCCGAGTAATGTCAGGCGTGGGTGTGGTTGGGTCCTCTATCACCACTTTTTAAGGAACTATACCCATAAGAGAGTTCTCCGATCGACTCAGACTTGCAACTGCGGTCAAATGCACAAAAACCTACATTCCAATTTCCATGTTCCAACTTTTGTGATCATCGAAAAGGGGCCTAACCCATTATTTTTTATGATAAGATGGTGAAGGAACTAAAACAAGTTTGTTCAATCCATAAGGGTACTTTTGATGCACTAATTGAATTGAATTGCAATTATTCATCTAATAGAGTGGATAAAACCAAACTGTGTTATACCTAGCATTCATATTGAGGATCTGGTCTCCAGAGTAGCTATATTTCTTTCAGCAGCAATTTGAAAGAAACGATGTTACTTCCTCACTATGAATGCTAGGAAACATAATTGATCTTTGTCCTTTCCTCTAGATTAAACTGAATGTTGCAATTCAATTCGCTTCTTCATCCAAACACGATCTAAAGAATCACAAGCAATTTGATCTTTGTATGACAGGAGACACTGATAGTGTCTACCACTACAAGATCTGGCATTCTGTAGTACCTTCATCTTCTCTTGAAGAATGTTGCTCCCTTCTTTACACTTATAGGCTAGCTTCATTCTTGCTTCGCCATACTGCTAGAAGGAAAATAGAGTCACTAAAGTGACGACTGGAGAACACCCCACTAATGCTAGCCTTAGCTAGCCAGACGCCTGAGTGACTCTGGAAAAGAACCGTCGTTCCTGTTACTCTCGTGCTTCGCCAGTTAGTATAGACAGATTACGACTGGAGAACACCCCACTAGTAGCTGCTTTAGTCGTTTTATCGGAATAGCAATCTTCTCCACTTTTTCTTAGTAGGCTCTTTAACTAGTAGGCTAATGCTTTTGAATGTAGAGCACCTAACCTAATCCCTTCTGCTACTAGCTGATATCCTTGCTTCACTATATGGCTAAAGAACCACTTCGACTGATAATAGTGACGACTAGAGAACACCCTTACCCTTCCTCCTCTTTACACTAATAGGCTAGTTGCCTAACTATAAGCAAGGACTAACTGCCCTAGCAGCTTTCTTCCTTGCCTTGCTAGCCTTAGCTAGCCTGTAGCGAGCTCTTGCTCTTTTTGAAAAAGATATCCTTCCTTATCTGTCATAAACAGCTGACACCGACACCGTAACAACGGAAATGCGGCCTACGCGCGTGCGCACACGCGCAAAGCAACAGTTATACTGGTATCCCAGAGGTGAACTGAGCTGGCAACCCGCCCTCCCTCGGGGGAGGTTGGTTGCCCTTCGGTTGGCATGTCGATGTTAGTAAAGAGAATCTTAAGATAAGATTCTCTTAAATACCATCTATTATAATAAGATCTGAAATCCATCTTTTATTAAGGAAAAGTGGCCTTTCAGGGCCCCCTTTCCTGAATCAAAGATGCCTTTACGCGCGCCTACAAGCTCAACAAAAAAAAAAAAATGAAAATTTTTATTTGTTATTCGTCGACCACCTGTCATAACCCACGCAAAAAGCAACAGTTAAACTAGTAATTTTTGTATCCCGTATGGAGCCACATCGCAGTATAACTGCTGTCAGGAGTCCCACCTACCCGGCTTTAAGTTCCAGCAAGATGGTCAACCACTGACGACTAGGTATTCTCCTTAGCTTTAGGAATTGCACTAGCCCATCATAGCCGTATTGTACAAAGAGTCCCTTGTGTTTATCGGAGGCACTGATAGTGTCTACCACTACAAGATCTGGCATTCTGCCGTACCTTCATCTTCTCTTGAAGAATGTGAATTTGAATGTTGTTGTTGTTGTTGTTGTTTTTTTTTTTCCCCACTTTTTATGGTGGTATACCTTTTTCTTGATCTTGTAATAATTATCTTGGTTGCTACCAATGTGCTAGATATAGAGATCATGGCACTTCAGCTTTTCCCTTTTTAATTATCAGTTGGAGTGGTTAATCTGCAAGTAATGTGATTTTCAGTGTACTCTTCAAATGGCTCGGTCGTCACTGGACGAGATGTCGGACTCTGGTGCTTTTAAGCGCACTCCATCAACCTTCCGCAATTTCGTTTCACGAGATAAAGCTTCTCAATTTCCTGCAGAACCCGGCAGATACCATCTGTATATATCATATGCATGTCCTTGGGCATCCAGGTGCATTGCATTCTTGGCGGCTAAGGGGCTTGAAAAAGCTATCAGTGTCACGGTAAATTATGCTTACTATATTCTTCTTTTGGTGTTTGTTGCATGTTGCAATGTGATGGGTACACTAGTGAAAAGGATTTTGGGTCCTGCTACTATCCCATGTGTGCGCAAGATCTTGGCTGTTCATCAGGTGGGCCCCACTCAATTTGAGCTGGCCCAAAAATCAGGTCAATCTAGCCATTATGCAGGCCACACTTGTATGGAGTATAGACAGCTAAAATATTTGATGTACCCTTCTGAGTTCTGACCCACTCAATTCTAGGACCACAGCATGTATGGCATGCGTCCCTCCTGATGAACATCCTGGATCTCACACAAATGCACCACATTGACACATGCAGATAGTAGGATTCTGAATCCTACTCTGGTCATTTCCACAGCAGGGGCCTTTTTTGTCATTCATATCAATATGTTCTGCAGTCTGTCAAGCCCAAATGGGAAAGAACAAAGGAGAGCGATGATCACATGGGATGGGTATTTCCCGTTTCCAGTACAGAAGTACCAGGAGCCGAACTAGACCCTTTGAATGGTGCAAGTAGTATAAGGGAACTCTATGAACTCGCTAGTGCAAACTACGCTGGAAAATATACTGTTCCGGTATGTATCAGCCATATCATTACTTCCCATAGTCCATTTGTGTAGTGTGTTTCCTTTTCCATCGACAATCTTTTCATAGTGTCTTCTGTGGCACTGTGGCAGGTCTTGTGGGATAAGAAACTCAAAACAATTGTTAGCAACGAGAGTTCAGAGATAATCCGCATGTTTAATAGCGAGTTTAATGATATAGCACAGAATGCTGCTTTGGACCTTTACCCTACTCACTTGCAAGCACAAATCGATGAGGTTAATGATTGGGCATATGATGCGATAAACAATGGCGTTTATAAGTGTGGATTTGCTACAAAACAAGCACCATATGAAGAGGTAATTGCATATTGTAGTAAAACATCTAACCATTCTATTATATATATATATATTGCTGTTTTTTAAGCTTACATACACTTACTTGGGCAGCTTCTTTTGTTGTATTTGGAATTTTGAGTAGGCTGCAATAAAATTATATCAAGCTTTGGATAAATGTGAGGAGATTCTTAGTAAGCAGCGTTATATATGTGGGAATACGCTGACTGAAGCTGATATCCGGTTATTTGTCACTCTTATAAGGTTCGATGAGGTATGAATCTTTCCTATTCAAGACTTGTATATGTCGGAAATCTTTCTTACTTTGAATCCATCTTCATAGAAATACGAAATATGATTTATGTATTTATCAAAATTGTATTAACCATCGAGTCAGCCGCATGAATCATGATGTGTGATTTTTTTAGGGGTATGTTTGGAAGTGACTGCGTGGATGAATGGCTTATCAGCCCAAATGACCAATTGGGAGAAATAAGCTCGCTAGCCATTTAGAGCATAGGTCAAAAACTAAAAACCTGGACTCACTCTATGTCCAGCTGGGTCTGGTTGACTCGAAGACGAGTCTTTATTTGACACGACTCTATTTTTTATAATTAAATTAATAATGTAGTAATAAATGTTTAATATAATTATGCGAATTTAGAATGTGTGTGTAATTGATAAGAGAAACATGACAACAGCTTGTTCTCTACTGGTTAGACTTGTTTGCCTCTTTCACAGAGGTCAACAGAGTGACTAAGTTTGAGTTGGGGGCTAGTTGACTGAGTTGGAAACTGAGTCTTGTATAATCCAATTTTACTGGATAACTTGGCCTGTAAAGTAGCCGAGTTGAGCTGACTCTGCTGAGTTTTGAGTCAAGTCCCTAAGTTTAGAACAATGATTTCAGGCATGTTTGTCTGACTTCCTCCATTTTGCTGGATTTCCGCCCTTTCAAAACAAAGTGTGCATCATTTAAAAGGAATTGGCATTTGCACCCTTTTCTAAACAGTACCTTATCTAGTGAATGGTTGTACTATCATTTAGTTGGAAATGCAATTTCATTGTTGATGTGATTCTATTGTATCTTGTGGCGCAATGACTGGCTGATTGTGTGACACTCTCTTCCAACAGGTTTATGCAGTTCACTTCAAGTGCAATAAAAAGCTGATACGTGAATACCCGAACCTGTTCAATTACACCAAAGACATTTTCCAAATCCCAGGCATGAAGAGCACTGTTAACATGGAACACATAAAGCAGCATTACTATGGAAGTCATCCTTCTATCAATCCATTTGGGATAATCCCTTTTGGTCCCAGCATAGATTATTCTGCGCCCCATGACAGAGAAAGGTTCACTCCTTGAGAATACATTTGGCTGTGTATGCTGTAGTTTCATATACTTCCCTGCTGCTATATTTCAATGCGGTAGGATATGTTTATGTGCTTTTGTCTGCACTGCTATGAATGAGGCAGACCTTTCAATAGTGCTTGTTTGTTTGAGTTTTGCTGTAAACATGACATAACACCAATAAGTTTATGCTTGATGAGAGGTTATATTTGATATGGGTTTGTTCATGTTCTTTTGGGGCGAATGAACCAGTGTGGAACTCCCATACTGAAGTTCTCCCTTGGGTAACTGTTATCAATGCTGAATAAAGATTGGATGGTGATGGAAAGTGCACCCATTTGCTCATCTTGTAAGGAAGTGTTGTCATCAAGTGGGGCCCATCACCCAATATCAAATTGTGATGAGTGATGTGCAGTGAACTTAATGCTGCAAGTGTCGTACACTCGTACTGGGCATCACCTCTTTTTTTTCATAGGGGTGCTATGTAATGCTTGAATGAAAAGTTGTAAAATACAATCTGGGTTTTCAGTTTGTGGAGATGGGGGGCAAGTGGATCACTTGGTTCAGTTACCAAACAGTTTGATATCATGGTGTATTTATTCATTATATACCACTAATCCCTGAATGTAGGAATTGACATTTTCCCTAAAAGAAAGGTTTTATTGCACAATCCCTTATTGACCAGTCTGCTGCTGTCCTCCCTTCAACCCCAAGCAACGCCGGCTTCATCTCCGAAGGCCTTCATATGAACATTGCATTGGAATCATTCAACCATGTAAGTATCTTCTGTCTTTTATTATTATTATTTGCTCGCCTCATAGGCGCATTTAATTCTTTTCTGATTAACTTTGTTAATCAAATAACATATCTGCAAATTTTAAGATTTGTAACTCTCAATCAAGGATGTCAACAAAAGAAAAGATCAACTACAACTAATGTAGAGTCACAAATACATGATGGACTGCTCCGAGGATTTGGAATTCCCATATGATTTGGAATTCTGGATTGAAAATTCCAACCATTAAGAAAGTTTATATGAATGCCTTAAAATTAAGCAAATACCTTTACAAAGCTGGGAATTTTTATTCATTTCAAATTAGTTTTTGCAATCCACCAACTTTGTTCTGAGTCGATATGTTTGCTAATTAGTGGCAAAAGGAATAATCTGATGTGCATAATCATTTTCATGTGACCACAGCTGTGTTTGATCATCTAAACTGTTCATCCATTGGTCCACCATGGATGGCCACACATAGGCAGGAATGTTCTAGACTTGCAGGTGTTTGATCGGAAGCCTGAAACTGGAATATTAAAACAAAACTAGGCTAGGGTCTATATTTCACAAAGCAAAGGCACATTGGTTGATGGTGAGGATTGTGGATAATGTTGAGTTCGACTGAGACTCAGTCGGATCAAATCTGTTCTAATATAAGTAGTCACCCAGATGAATTACCCATGACTCAAGCGAGTCAGGCTGATTCAACGTCGACTCAGGTGAGTCATGACTCAACTGGAGACTGGATGAATCGCTCTGAGCCACTGCCTTTTAACCATGTGTACAGCCTAATATAATCTCTTACAATCAGTGAAGTGGAAAACAAATGGGGAATTTGTTGGCCATGTAAATTTGGTAGAATGACTCGGTCATTCATCTAGTGGCTCTACCTTGGATGCCCATGGCCTCTATAGTTGTCAATTTCTTCAATTTGTCTGTAACTACGTCTGTCAATGGCATCGACAAACCACTCGATTCCTTCGATCAAATGTTGATCTCATCAACAGTCCACTCGATCCTATTGCGAAATTCCCAGTTTTTGGCTTTTGATTGCTGGACAGTTTTTTGGTCCAAATCGATCCGATCGAAGATGGCTTCGATCTCATTGATGGGTTGTTGATGGCACTCAATTTGATTGAAGCTACCATCGACCAGCTTGCACTGTCTTGCAGAATTGCAGGTTTTGTTTTCTAATTTGGTTTTAACTCAGGGTTTGTAACTGGAGATTAGGGTATTGGAAAACGTGTTTAGGGCTTTTGTGAGCTAATGGAGATCAAAGCTAGGGTTTTTTTTTTTTTTTTGGTATGGTTCTCGTGGTTAATACTCAGATCGGTAAGTTCTTCCATTTCTTGTAACATCCATTGTTTCAAGTTAGTCGATGGGTCATATTCCACAATCTTAGGAAAATTACCTTATCAGCCTATTCTGCCTATGAAATTGTCTATTATGTTGCATGTACCTTAGTTTCCTAACATTTTGCTATTTGTTATTGCCCATACTAAGCAATAAAGTTGTTGTGCTACATTTTTTCTCCACTCAATTGTGTTATAGAGGACCTGCAAACTTGTCAAACGATCGGTGGTGAATGTAAGTCTCAGGAGTTGTTATCAAATGCGATCGCATATGCGCATATGCGTATTCTATTGATTAAATCGCATATGCCATGATGGCATATGCGATCCCGGCAAGTATGCCATGGCATACTTTTATATGCGATAAATATGTGAGTCTATGCGATCGCATATGTGTGTATGCGATCGCATACTGCATATATGATCATATATTTCCTAATAGCCAAGAGCGGAAGATTTTTATTTTTATTTTTTATTTTTTCAAATTGAAGAACTTTTACCTATAATTAGCACTCATATCCCCTCCATTTTCACTATTCCTTACTCCGAAGCTCTAAATCTCTTACTCTTTCTCTCTTATACCTCTTTCTTTCTTACTCTAATCTCTCTACAATTATTTCAATTATGTTTATTTTTGTATTTTATAAGTTGTGCTTACTTTTTGTAAATTAAGTTGTAAGTTATAACTTGTAAATTGTTTCAAGTTATCTATTTATCATTAAAAAAATTTTGTTTGAAGTTTATAATAATTAGTTATCTTTTAATGTAGCTTGTTGATTGTTTTATTAAAATTTATATAATATAATATAAGTAATTAAATATATCACTTGTTGCGCAACACGCCAACAACGCAGTGAACCGAGATCCAATCTCAAGTCTCACCCACAAACGATAAACAGGAAGAAATATAAACTTTCCCTTGGAAGAACATAGAAAACCCTTTGCCCACACCTTAGAATAACTTTCCCATCATACCTAGAAAAGCCCTAGGTATCCTTATTTATAATTTAGGAAACTCCTTTTCGCATCTCAGTTGCGAAAGGACTTACGACACGAAATCTGCGAAACTCCTTTCGCATCTCAGTTGCGAAAGGACTTGCGACACGAATCCGCGTAAAAACATGAATCAAATCTGCATAACCTCGACTGGTCGTGAGCAGCCCCAGATATGGCTCCACTTCTCAACAATCTCCCACTTGGAGACACATCGGCATAAATCTTTGTTTTCTTCATCCGGAGTGCACCACCTCCCCGTCTTCAAGCCTGAAGACCAATCAAAGCTGAACAGAGCTTCAGCTTCTCCCTTGTGACCGCCTTGGTAAGCATATCCGTAGGATTCTCACTTATATGAATCTTCTCCAGAGTAATCGATCCATCTTCCAGTAACGAGCATAGAAGTGATATCTGATGGCAATATGCTTGGTCCTTGAATGAAAGGCTGAATTCTTAGCCAAGTGTATTGCACTCTGACTGTCACTGTATAGCTTGCAATCTGCTTGCTTCTTACCTAACTCTTCCATAAAACCTTGCATCCACACCATCTCCTTGCACGCTTCTGTAGCCGCAACATATTCTACCTCTGTCGTACTGATAAATACTATCTTCTGTAACTGAGAGACCCAACTGACTGCAACACTACCCAAAGTAAAGACATAACCTGTAGTGCTTCTTCTGCTATCGATATCTCCTGCCAAATCTGAATCCACATAGCCTTGTAGCTTGATTTCTGATCCACCATAGCACAGCCCTACATCCTTAGTACCTACCAAGTATCTAAGGATCCACTTCACAGCTTCCCAATGTTCCTTCCCGGGGTTATTCATGAACCTGCTAACAACTCTCATTGCTTGAGGAACATCTGGCCTCGTGCTCATCATAGCATACATAAGACTCCCAATAGCTGACGCGTATGAGACTTTAGCCATGTAGTCCCGTTCCTCCTGCGTCTTTGCACCTTGCTCCTTAGATAGCTTGAAGTAGTTGGCTAATGGAGTGCTAACCGGCTTAGCACCTCCCATATTGAATCGATCGAGTACCTTAGCTATGTACTCTGTCTGTGACAAAACTAGTTTCTTGTTTTTCCTGTCACGCTTTATCCTCATGCCTAGGATTTGTTTTGCAGCTCCTAAATCCTTCATGGCAAATTCTCTAGACAGTTTCTTTTGAGATCTGAGATGTCCTTCATGCTTGAACCGGCCACAAGTATGTCATCAACATACAGAAGAAGGATGATGTATGACGTATTAAACTTCTTCAAATAATAACAGTGGTTTGCATGACATCTCCTGTAACCGTTTCCTGACATGAAACTGTCGAATTTCTTGTACCACTACCTCGGAGCCTGCTTTAGGCCATATCGACTCTTCTTTAGTCTGCACACCTTGTTCTCCTTTCCTGGTGCCACGTATCCTGTCGGCTGATACATATATATATCTTCTTCAAGGTCCCCATGAAGAAAGGCTGTCTTAACATCTAGCTGCTTTGGATGTAAGTCCTCTGTAGCCACTATACTGAAGACCATGCGAATCGTAGACATTTTCACCACAGGTGAAAATATTTCAGTGAAATCGATACCTGCCTTTTGTTGAAACACTTTCACAACCAATCTAGCCTTGTACCGTTTTGAACCATCGTGCTCCTCCTTCAGTCTGTAAACTCACTTATTATGAAGAGCTTTCTTACCCTTGGGTATAGTGACTAGCTCCCATGTACAATTAGACTCAAGAGAGTCAATCTCCTCATCCATGGCATGCTCTCACTTAACCCGCGTATCCGTCTGTAATGCCTCTTCAAAACACTCTAGTTCACCATTATTTGTCAACACTAGATAATGTAAGGAGGGTGAGTATCGGACCATGGGTCTCCTCTCCTGAGTAGACCTTCTCACAACCGGTGTATGTGGCTCTTACCTCATAATGCTCTGTACATTATTATCCTGTGGCGCTGTAACACCTATGTCTGATAACTCTTCCAACTCTACGAATTCCTTTTTCTTGGCCCTATTTTCTTGCACACTGTCTTTATGCATCACTTTTCATCGAAGACTATGTCCTTGCTTCTGATGATTTTCCTGTTTTCTGCATCCAAAAAACTATAGTCAAAATCATGCTGCTCGTAACCTATAAACGTGCATCTCCTGGATTTCGCATCCAGTTTGTTTCTGTGCTCTGCATCAATGTGAACATATGAAGTGCAATCGAACACTCTGAGATGTGCAAGGTTCACTTCTTTCCCAGTCCACGTTTCTTCTGGTAGCCCATCATCCAATGGTGTTGAGGGACTTTTATTGATGAGATATGCGGCAATATTCACAACATTTACCCAAAAGGTCTTGAGCAACCCTGCATATAACCTTATGCTCCTGTTAATGCGCTCAGCCACACCATTCTGTTGCGGTGTCCCTGGAATCGTTTTCTGATGTTTGATTCCATTTGTTGCACAATACTCCTCAAATCTCTTATCACAGTATTCTCCCCCATTGTCAGATATGAGACATTTTACTGTTTTACCTGTCTCGTTTTCTACCAAAACTTTTTACTTCTTAAATACATCAAATACATCAAATTTATGCTTTAAGAATTAGACTCATAGTTTTCTACTAGCATCATCAATAAAAGTAACAAAATAACGTGAGCCACTAAGAGACAATACATGTGTCGGTCCCCACACATCAATGTATACAAACTCCAACAGATGTGTCTTTGGAGCGCGTCTTGTCTTCTTGAAGCTTACTCTATTCTGCTTGCCATACACGCAGTCCTCGCAGAATTTTAAGTCAATAGACTTTAGCCCTGGTAGCTTCCCTTTAGACAATAGCACTTTCATCCCCTTCTCACTCATATGTCCCAACCTCTGATGTCATAACTGCCCATTCACTCCAGTTGATACGGCTGCGAGTGAACTGTACGATCCTGAAGTCACGTACAAAGTACTTTTCTTCTTGCCTCGAGATATCACTAAGGCACCTTTTGTGATCTTTCAAGAATCACTGGTGAATGTCGTCATATAATCGGTATCGGCCAACTGCCCCACTGAGATCAAGTTACATTTTAGATTCGGTACGTGTCTAACATTCTTTAATTTCAAAGACGTTCCGTCTTTCTGATTTACATGAATGTCTCCCTTTCCAACAATACTGCACGACTCATCATCACCCAGGTAGACTCTCCCAAAGTCACCTGACACATAATCACGCAGAACTTCCTTACATGAAATAGCATGAAACGAAGCACCCGAGTCTATAACCCAAGACTCATTCTTCGCATCAAGAGACAAGATCAACACCTCTGTGTCACTCTCCTCAGATAGATTCACTGAATCCTTCCCGCCTTGAGAGTTTCCTTCTTATTTCTTGAGCGCCCTGCAATCACGTTTCATATGTCCCTTCTTGCCGCAATGCCAACACCCATCTTGTCTTTCGGTCCCTTGGACTTCTTCCTCGACTTAGAATACCCATGTTTATTGCCTCCTTTGTTCAGCGATCTTCCTCTTCCTTCAATGTTTAGAGTATTCCCTGAATCCCCTGAAATTCCTAATGCCTTTCTTCTAGATTCTTCACTAAGAATTAGATCGACCACATCATCAAATTTCAGTTTTTTCGACCCTGAAGAATTGCTCACAGCAATCACCAAACCATCCCAACTGTCTGGCAAACTGGATAAGATCAATAACGTCCTGACCTCATCATCAAAAACAATGCCAACGGATTCCAACTGGCTCGTGACTGTATTGAACTCGTTTAGATGTTCGGCCACGCTCCCACCATCTGACATCTTCATGTTGAATAGTTTTTTCATAAGATGAACCTTGTTGGATGCTGAGGGCTTTTCATACATGGTGGCTAGGGCTTCCATTAATTCTTTTGTAGTTTTTACCTTAGATATGTTGAAAGCAACACTCTTAGACAGAGAGTCGGATCGTTCCTAAAGCCTTCCTATCCAATAAAAACCATTCATTATCTGTCATCTTTTCTGATTTATTCTCTTTTCCTCCTATAGGAATATAGAGGTCCTTCTGATACAGATAATCCTCCATCTGCATCTTCTAGAAGGCAAAGTTTGAACTATCAAACTTCTCAATTCTAGTTTTCCCTTCTTCCGTCATCACTCTCAATAGAATTAAAACCAATAGCTCTGATACCAGTTGTTGCGCAGCACGCCAACAACGCAATGAACCGAGATCCAATCTCAAGTCTCACCCACAAACGGTAAACAAGAAGAAATATAAACTCTCCCGAAGAACATAAAAAACCTTTTGCCCACACCTTAGAATAACTTTCCCATCATACCTAGAAAAGTCCTAGGTGCCCTTATTTATAATTTAGAAAACTCCTTTCCACATCCCAGTTATGAAAGACTTATGACACGAAATCCACGAAACTCCTTTCGCATCCCAGTTGCGAAACGACTTGCGACACGAAATCCACGAAACTCATTTCCACATCCCAGTTGCGAAAGGACTTGCGACACGAAATCCGCGTAAAAACGCGGATGGAATCTGCATAACCTCTACTGGTCGTGGGCGGCCCCAGATGTGGCTCCACTTCTCAACATCACTTAATGAACACTCAAACTATAATGAAATAAGTAAAATAGCCTAATCCAATCATGTGTACTAATTAGACGAGTTTTTCTCTCTTTTTTTAAAAGAATTTTTAGATTTTTTTTTTTTTTTGAAAAAAAATATGTCATGGCATATGTGATTGTGCGATCGCATATCCGAACAACATATGCTGATCACATGCAATCGCATATACGATTTGACAACATTGCTCAGGACTATTTTTCAGAATTGTTGGGTCACATTTCAATTAGGTCATTATATCTTTTATTTTCGAATAAGTTCACTGTTCCATTTAAAATTTCAATGCCAAACGTTTGTCGTTGGTCTCATATCTCTATCTCACATTTCTTTTAAAAATCAATTGTTGCCAAGGCAATTGATTTTTCTCAACTTCGTGATATTATTTTCAAGCTGGGCACGCGTGATATTTATGCTCCACCTTGTGGAGTGTTAGAATAAGTGGATCTGATTAAGTGGGCCTGGGTTGTATTATTAAAGTGGCTTTTTCACCTGCAACATTATAAATAAAGTGGTGCAGAGAGATCTTTCTACACTTTTTATTCTGCTTAAATAACACACTAGGTTCTAGCCAATCATCCGAGATGGTAAGGGCGGAGCAACTCCATATCTCCATTTGAGTCAACTTTTTATATTTTATAAAAAGATGAAATAAATATAAATCCAATAGATTTAAAACTTATTCTTAGGTAAATCAATTGCGAAATGCTTCCATAGAATGTCCAATATTTGTTTTACGTCTTCTATGCGAATACATGTATAGTTGCATGAATCTCTATATAACTAAATAAAAATTGGTAGTTCAGTGCTTGATATTCTTCAAAATTCATCTCTTCATAGGGTGAGTGCATTAACTTCATTTTTTAATTCGTTAATTCACTGTTTGGATTCGCACAATTTAATAGACTCGTACGATATTCTAGTTCAACATAATTTTATTCAATCAAGGCCATTCGCCTACTTTGATATTAATATCATTTGATTAATGTGATTTTAGAGATATGTTCATGCACAAAGTGCCCCACAACTTGGATGGTCAAGATAACTGCACATTGAAAGGAAGATTAGTCAGCACTATTTTCAAAATAAAAATGGTGGTAATAGAAAATTTAATATTCGATTCTCACTTAGTAGTCATTTCATAAAACTTATTTTCAGCACTATCATTGAAATTTAATATTTTAAGTGATTTTCACTGATTCGGATTGTTTGGCAAATTTAACTTATTAAGTGCTTAAATTAATTTTCACAGAAAATATAGGTCTTTTTTTCAATTCCTTGCTTAATACTGAAGGCTGAATGCTGAAAGTTGTGATGCAGTAAAATTTCTTTTCACTTTCAACTAAAATATTTCTAAAATTATTTCAAAATTACAATTCGGCACTTAAATTAATTTTCAGATCTTATTTTTCAATTTATCAAATGTTCCTCACTCACCGTGAGTAAAAGAGAATCCATCCACACAATATCAATGTGCCAGCATGGCACATGAGTTCCAAGTAGTCCATTTGGTGGACCCAACTTGTAGGTGTAATTGTTAGAAAGTCAAGCTCAGGCTACTTGTGAATGTAAGAAACAAAAGGATGTTTTAGAAAGATTTCTAGCAATTCACTCGCTTTGCAACATGTAACTCAACTAATTAGTGCAACAGTCATATTTTTGGTCAATGGAACATATAATGAACGGAGTGGATGGGCACACACGAGTGACTTTGGCACAGAAGCCGTACACACGCATATGCTTAGCAAAGCTCAAAGTTAAAAGTCTGAGAAAAACTTTTAATGCATTGGTGGATTATGTGGCCTACAAGTAATTCAAATTAAACTGTCCAAATAGTGGGTCCCATTTCAGATGTATCATTAGCAAAAATAAAATAAAATAATTTGATTTCAGATTGATGGATACCAATAGGACGGTTAAAAGCGATAAACATCCAACAGTCCTCTTTCAACAGGCAAGTGTAAACTAACGGTTCAGATTATTCAAGTAATATGATTTTGGGACTGGAGGCAGCAGGTTTTAGCTCAATTTGAATTATACATGCCTTGTGATGAAAAGGTCGTTTGGAATTTGTTTGTTAGAACTTAGAAGGTAGGGGTTGCAATGGGTTCAGGCCGAGTTGAGGTGAGTTCAACATAGACCCATTTACTCAGCACAAACCCAACCCACAAACTATTACCTTGTTGTCTGACCCGACCAGCTTAAAATTGTAATTGGGTTGGCTTGGACTGACCCAACTTGATCACACATGGGTTTTAGAATGGAATATGAGGCTAAAAGATGGATAGATTAGCTTATGTACGTGCATTGTGTTTTGCTTTCAATCGGGTCATCTGGCTAGGATCCATTTACTTAAACAGGACACATTTTCCAATTTGGACCCGACCCGCTCCCTATTTATCTATGCCTTAGAAGCTGGTCAAGCGTATTTAAGTAATTGGGTCTACCCAACCCATTGGTGTGCGTGTGCATCAACCATCGCACTTTGCCGGAGTATCAAAAACTCTTCTTCTTCTATTCTTCTTGGGGCTGTCAATGGGTCAGGTTGGCTCATCAGCCTCGATCGGACTTAGGCTGGAGTATTGGGCCCAAGGGCCAGGCTCCGGCTAACAATTCAAGCCTGCTTATTATTCATGCCAGGTTTCGATCTTATACAGCATCCCATCGGCCTGGCCTGAGTCTGGCCCCGCCCCGCCCATTAGGGTTTGCCTAGATGACTATTCTTAAGGTTGAGAGGTGATTAGTAGCTCAGGTGGGCACACCATGATGTTTATATGAAATTCACCTTGATTATCAAGTGAGTTATCCCATTTGGATATAGGGTAAAAAAATTAGCTCCATCTATTATTCAAGTAGACCACACGATTGGAAATAGTGTACAGGACAATCTTCAGACTCCAAATGGTTTCCCTCGATGTGTTTCACCTGAATCACTTATCTTCGGACTCCAAATGGTTTCCCTCGATGTAGTTCACCTGAATCACTTATGAGCTTGATTTTAAATTTTAGTTTGGAATCTAATAGTTGGAGTATATATACTCATCATGGTGGGCTCTATAAAAATCAAGGGTAGACGACTTTCTCCTATTCATTTCGTCTATGTGGTACACAAAAATCATAAGTCAACCTGATTTTTTTTCCCCTCGGGTTAAAGTGGAATTACACATCTATTGGTCAAAATGTATTTCAAATATAGATGAAAGTGGCCTCATAAAAAATCAAGAAGGCGACCTTCTCCTAGGAAGGCCCACCCTTGACATTTTATGAGGCCCACCCATGATGTGCATGTGAAATCCACTCTAACCATTAGATGTGTACGCATTAGACATATGGCAAAAAGAAAAAAAGAAGGCTAACATGCGATTCCTATGGGCCACACCAAAGAAAACAGATGTGAGAGAGAGGTCCACCTTTGATTTTTACAGGGTGCATGGTGATGATTATATTTTATTCACTCCAATCATTAAATGCTATACCAAGTTTTAATCATGGGACCCAAAAATCAGGGCCAAAGATGATTTAGGGGCCACTCTAGGGAAACAGTTTGAAGAGTGAATGTTTTTCTATACACTCTTTCCAATCATGTGGTCCATCTGAATCAGTGATGTGGACTGATTTTTAAACCATGGGCCTAAAATGGAGTGACACACTGGGTAGGTATAGATTTCAGATAAATATTACAGTGGGCCCGCTCTAGAAGACATCCCCTTTACTCCAACCCACACCCACTCATCTTCCAACCTCCATGCCACGCCCCTTATTAGCCATGCTTCAACCCACACTCCTCTCTCTCTCTCTCTCTCATCTCTTCCTAACTTCCTCGAATCATCGCTTCCAACCAAACCGTCAAATTTTCACCAGGATCAACCCAAAATATGACATTATTCAGGAAGCAATTTTGTACTGAGTACGAACTAAATGAGTAAATTTTGTGGGCAGGTTGTAATTTATGTATTTTATCCACCCTTTCCATCCATTCTACTAGATAATTTTAAGACTTGAGCCCAAAAACTGAAGCATATCCAAAGTTCAAGTCACCAAACCAAAGGAAAAAGTGTGAATTGAACATCTACCGTTGAAAACTTTTTGGAGCCACGAAAGTTTTGGATTAAGCTGATATTTGTGTTTTCCCTTCATCCTGCATGTGTGATCTTATTAACATGTTGGATGCGGGCCCTAGGATGTTTTCAACTGTAGAAATCATTATTCCCCCTGTTTCTTATGGTGGTATCCACTCGAGCTTTCGATATGCTTCAATTTTAGGCTCAACGAGCTAAAATGAGTTGGAAAAACTTATTGACAGCGTGGATAAACTACATATATTCACGGTGGGCCCAACAGAGTAGATAATCAAATGACGGCACTGCCCTCCCATGCTCCCCCATTTCCGCATGACGCAGTTTGGGTTCGAGGTCGGGACAGACTGGGTTTCTGAAGCGCCATCGTGATGTCATCCATTTTTCCATGTTATGTTATAGTATGAGCCCGAAATTAAGCATATCCAAGGTTACCGTTAAAAACTTCTTATTAGCCACAGAAAATTAAACGCCTACCTTTAAAAACTTCTTATAGGCCACATAAAATTTGGATAAGCTAATATTTGTGTTTTCCCTTCATCTACGTCTATGCCAACTTATGAAAAGGTTGGACAGCAAATAAACATCCTGGTGGGCACCAGTAAGGTTTCAATAGTGAGCCTCATTAACACCGCTGCTTCCTATGGTGTGGTCCACTTGAGACTTAGATATGCTGATTTTTTATCTTATAACCTAAAATAACATGGAAAAATGGATAGATGGTTTGGATAAACCCCATATATCATGGTGACCCTCAAAGCTCCAGCTTGTCCCAAGCTCCGGACAGACGGGGTGGGACGCAAACCATGTCCATCCCATTCATACAATCTCCATCCACTTTTTCCTCCACCGCTAGGAATGCAAGTCCAACCGGTGCAATGCATAATTTTAAAGCATAGACCCAAAAATGATAACTACACTCTCTTCATTGGATTTTCCTTATGATTTTAGGGCCTGGCCCAAAAATAAAGTTGATAAATTGTGGCCCAAAACGAACAGGAAAGAGTGAGGATTAAATGCCCATTGTTGAAATATTCGTGGGCCACATGATATTTACGACAAATTCATTCTGTTCATCTAGTAAAATGGCCTAAAAATATGGCAGACCGGAAGATTAAGTGGACCACATGACAAGTAAACAGTGAGATTGAACGTCCACTGCTGAACATCTCAGGGCCATCATAGGCCATTTTGAGCTTCGGATCTGCCTCATTTTATGCCCATGCTTAAAATGAATTGGAAAAACAAATGTATGAGGTGGGTTTCTCACAAAAATGTTCCTATGTACAGTTAAAGTTAAGTTGGCATAGTGATCAACAACAATCATGTGCCAGCAAGAGGTTTAGTACACATTTAAGTCTGAAGGGGTGAGGGTTGCCCCACCGTAGGTAGGGCCCAAGATTTAAGTCTGAAGGGGTGAGGGTTGCCCCACCGTAGGTAGGGCCCACCATGATGTTTGTGAAAGATGGAGATCATGATGTTTGTGACAGATCTACTATGTCCATGTATTTTGCACTTCATTTTAGGGTATGGGCAAAAAATGAGGCCGTTCTAAAGCTCAGTAGACCAAACGAACATGAAACAATGGAACAAAATGTCCATTGTTAAAACATTTGTGGGGCCACATTATGTTTTTGGAAAATCTGCCCCGTCCATCTTTTTTCCTCTGCTCATTTCATGGCAAGGGCCAAAAATGAGGCCAATAAAAAGCACCAGTGGGCTACACCCTTGGAAAACACTATTGAAACATTTCAAGCCATCCTAAGGCCCACTTTGAGCTCTTGATCCACCTCATTTTTTGACCCATGCCTTAAAATGAGCCGGAAAAAAAATGAATGGCCGGATAGATTTCTCACAAATATCAAAGTAGGCCCACGTATGGTCAGGGCTAGGTTAACCCAGTAATCAACATCAATCAAGTGTTTGGTGGACATTTAAGATGAGGTTTGCTTGACCATAGGTATAGTCCACTATGATATTTGTAACAAATTTATTGGTCACGTCATTTTAGGTCATAGGATTAAAATGAGGCAAAGCGAGTAGGCCAAAGGAACATGAACAGTGGAGATTAATGCCCATAGTTGATATATTTAGGACCAAAGAATGTTAGTGAGAAATTCACCCTTTTAATCTATTTTGCCCGCTCATTTTAGAGCATTGTACTCATTTTAGGGACAACCAACAGGAAATAGTGGGGATTAAACACCCACCATTGAAAATTCTTGGAGCCGTTATAGGGTCATTTTGATCTTTGGATCTGTCTCATTTTTGGGCAAAACATAGAGAGGGGGTGGATTTCTCACAAACAACATGGCAGCCCTATGCATGGTCAGGGGTCCATGAATCCAATCGTAACAGGAGAATGCAATGGCGGTGAGAGCTATTTTATTTTTTAAAAAATTATTTGCAATACCAAAATACAGGAACCCATTTAATGTCCAATGGTGCAAACTATGAGAAATAATTAAAAGTGAGAGGTTCTAGTACATAACAGGAAGGTGACAATACTCACGAGAGGCTAACGGCCAGCGGTTTCATGTATAAGGATGAAAACTATTAAACTATAGGCGAGTTTTGGGAAATAGTTTAAGAGTGGGAGGTTTTTTGTTACATGGCTGAAAATGCAAGCGGCCATATAGAAGAATACCTTCATTCTCTCCTCTTCTAAGAATCCAAACCGGTACAACCGCCGGTCCGGTCCGGTCCGGTTTGAAAACTCCGGAGTCTGTTAGAACACAAGCTCATTTCAGTCTCCTCCCAAAATCCGACCTCTTCCACCTTCGTCCATCTCCGAAAACCCTAGAAAAGACAAACATTAGAATAAAACCCAAGAAGAAGAAGATCAAAACCTAGTTTTCCTCTGTCCATCCATGGCAGCAGCTACTTCGTCTCCATCTCTCCATCGTCTCCCATCTTCCCCTCTCCAACGGCTCTCCACCTTCAAAGACCGCTCATCTACTCTCCCTTCTATCACCACCACCACCACATCTACTCCGTCATCTGCTTCTTCCTCCCCTCTCGACGCATTCTCGTCCGATCCCGTCTTCTCCGTTTTCCTCTCCCCCGACTTCGATTCCACTCGCTTCTCCTCCCAAGCTCTCAGCTCCGGCTCCGCTGCCGCCCGTGCCGAGAAGCTCGAGGACGGCATTCGCCTACTCGAGAAGCAGCTCCGTTCTGAAGTCCTCTCCCGCCATGATGACCTCCTCGCCCAGCTCTCCTCCCTCAAAGACGCCGAGTCCGCCCTCTCTGTCGTCCGATCCGGCATCTCCACCCTCCAATCGTCCGTCCGCCGCATCCGCCTCGAGATCGCCGATCCCCACCGCCAGATCTGTACCAAGACTGTCCAACTCTCCAACCTCCACGCAACTGCCGAGTTCCTTCAGTTCACTGTCCGCGTCGTCCGGCTTTCGAAGAAGCTCAAGGATCTGATGGCCTCTGCCGGGGCTGAGTCTGAGAGATTGGACCTTGCCAAGGCCGCGCAGCTGCATCGTGAGATCGAGAGCATGTGTGAGGAGAATGGGCTCTCAGGGATCTCGGTCATTGACGAGGAGATGGTGTGGCTGGCGGAGACTGGGACCCGGCTCCGTGCGGAGGGGATGAAGGTTTTGGATAGAGGTATGGAGGGGTTGAATCAGGCCGAAGTTGGCAGCGGTCTGCAGGTTTTCTACAATTTGGGGGAATTGCGATCGACTGTGGATGGATTGATTAACAAGTACAAGAACCAGGCGGTGAAAAGCCTGAGTTCTGCCTTGGATATGAAATCTATATCAGCAGCATCGTCAGGGAATTTTGGCCCTGGTGGGATACACAGGAGCGGGACACCTCAGATTGGTGGGGGGTCTAAAGCAAAGGAGGGGCTTTGGCAGAGGATGGGCAGCTGTATAGATCAGCTGCATTCGATCATGGTCGCTGTCTGGCACTTGCAGAGGGTACTGTTGAAGAAGCGGGACCCATTCACTCATGCCCCGTTCCTTGATGAGGTCTTGCAGGTCAGTTCTCTAATCCAATCCTTCACTTTATGAGAAATCACATTGGCCCTTTTTTTTTTTCTTTTTTTTTTTTTTTTCCGGTTTTTGTTACGATTATCCATCATGTTGAATTTTGCCATGCTCTTGGTGTTGGAATTCTGGGTGTTTGGTGTTTAGATCAAAATGGGATGGCAATTTATTTGATTTTATTTCAGGTGTGTTTGGTTAATCGTGAAATATCATGAAATTGGTGCAACCAAAGTACCAAACACAACCTTAGAACAGTCATTGTAATGCAACTAGATCAAAAGGAAGAAACTAAGTGCAATAAGATTCAACATATCAGACTGAAAGTTCGAAGCACATAGAAAAGTCATTGTAATGCAACTAGATCAAGGAAGAAACTAATTGCAATAAGATTCAACGTATCAGACTGAAAGTTCGAAGCACAGAGAGAGAGAGAGAGAGAGAGAGAGAGAGAGAGAGAGAGAGAGAGAGAGAGATGCAATGACTGTGAGCAAGTTCAACAGTCCTCTAGTCTTCTACTAGAGATCACTAATTCTCTCGGGTTTGAGTTTTGTTTGGCACATTAATGCCCCTCCGAAAGTAATAGCGTTTGGTTGGTTGGTAGGAAGAAAGAAAGTTCTCACCATCAATCTTCAGAAGAGGGATGGTGTGCCCTAATATGTCTTTTGTGTATCCATGATGAGCTATCGGTGGATCATCTCCTTTTGCATTGTTCCTCTCTTAGGAATATTGGGCTGATACGTTTGGTCGCTTTCGGTTGAAGTGGCCTACACCAAATTTAGTGGACCGTGTCATACCCTCTTGGTTTTGGAGCATGCATTGGGAAAGGTAGATCGAGCCTTTGGAAAACGGCGCTTCTTGCTATTTGGTGGGTAGTTTGGGAAGAAAGAAATGCGAGGTGCTTCTCTAATATGAGCAAGTGTCACGCCCCAACATTCGGGTACCCGAGTAGGGTATTTGGGACCCGAATCCCAAGTTCGTGAGTTTTAATAGATTAATATTTATTATAATCCACATAATTCTATCAAATTTAATCGATATTCAGAGTTATGTAAAAGGAAAATACTGTTGAAATATAATGTTTACTATTTTTTTTTCCTAAATCGAAATTTGGAATTCAAACTAAACCTAAAGAACAAACTGAATTGAAATTCAAACTAAACATAATTTGCTAAGAAAAAAACTAATAGTAAAGCCCCGCCTGCTCGTAGTATTCCAGCTTTGCACCTGTGTATTTTTTTGTAATAGAGTGAGCATAACAGCCTAGTAAGATCATTTTTTAACCAAAATTTAAAATGCTCAGATTATATCAAATTTTTATAAACAAGATAGAAAAATAGAATACAGATAATAAAATAACATGAATTTAAACACCAAAATCGTAAATATGTTATGCATGTGTTACGTTTTATAAATTCTCATAAACAATATCTGTAATCTCTTAACATTGTACCCAAGTGGATGAACACGTTGCATTAACGCCACACACCAGTACCTCGTGGTGAGGGACCCATTGATACACTAGTTGGTCAGACTATTGCTCTAGTTGTACCTCTGACATATGTCCGCGCACACAATTGTACTCATATGTCGTATACAAAGGAGACTCTAAAGGATCCAGTGGGTTCTAGGGTCTTTCACCCAAGGGACACAATCGTCCTACTTGCTGGCTTTAAGGTTTTCCACTCAAGGGACACGATCACCCTACTTATTTACATTACATCCAACATATCAATATTGATACTTAATGAATGCTAGAAATACAGTAAGATAATCATGTTTCACAATCGAAAATATCAACATAAGCTATCATGAATTTATTCTCATGCTTTTGCTACTCTTAAAATAATATTCCTAATTTATTATAAAAATCAATAATTACTTAATTGAATTCTCAAAATATCAACAAAATTTTTTTTTTTATTTCTAATTAATAATTTTATATATAACTTCATTGAAACTTTAATAATCGAATTCCTTAAATACAATATTTTTAATTTATATTATTAAATTTAGGAATTTTCAAATTTTGATAATGTATATAAAAAATTATTTTAAATTCTAATTTAATTAAATCAAAAATTTTACTTAAATCATATTTTTCATATTAACCAAAAAAAAGTATTTTATATATATATAATATATATATATATATATTCATTAAATTCTAAAATTTAAAATTTATTTAACTTTAATAATAAAACTTAACAAATAAATTTTTTTATTGTTTTGATCAAAATTTAACAAATTTATATAAACCAAGTACTTTTACAATTAAGGAATTGATTCATATTTAAATTAAATTTTGGTGAAATTGATTTACATCAATCAAATTATAAGAGGCATGCTCACCTACACACGTGCGCACCTTTGCACACGTGTCGTGGGAGTCGAATCCGAACGGTCCATAAGATGCGGAATCCCATGAAACCCCAGGAGGTGAATTTTCACCCTCATCTAAGATTCGTGGTGGGCCATAGCAAAGAGAAATGCAAATTAAGGGAAGAAACTGTTTGCATTTTTCATGGCCCACCGAAGTTTTGGTTCAAAGTAAAAATTGGTACCAAGGGTTTCATGAGGCTCTGCTTCATGTGGACCGTTCAGATTTTCGAGACTCATCACGTATGATGAGTTCTCAAAAAGTTCGTAGGTAGTCCGTGCGAACTGGTTCGCAAGTGAGCGTTCCCAAATTATAATACCACAAATTTATTAAATAAATTCCAAATCTTATGAATTTGGATAGTTTAATAACAAATTTATTTACATTATTAATTTTTAAAAGTTCATAATTAAAATTAGATTTTAATTTAAAATTTAAATCAAATTATGCTTTCAATAATTTATTGATTGAATTATGTTATATTCTAAGCTAAATAAGATTCATTTTTTATAATTTGAATATTAAATTAGGATTATACTATGAACCAAAATGATTTAATTCAACAATTACTTTAAGATATATTTCAAAATTTTAAAAATTAAGCTAAATAAATAAATCTTAATTGAAAAAAAAAAAATCAATCACATCAATAATTCTATAAGTAATCTGAAACTAATTTAAACAGTCTTATTATTAAATTTTGGATTAAATAAAATAATAAGTTGAAAATTTCAAACTTTAGGTTGAGATCACCTACCTGACAAAAACTTTAAGAAGCCCTTTTTTGATTTTTTTTTTTTTTTCACGTTGTGGTACTCGAACCTACACCTACGACCCTATTTATAATAGATGGGTCCCGCCATACACACATATTTACAGTGGCTAAAACATACCTTAAATGTGCACATGCTTAGATCACCTAAATGTACCCTTAAAGCACTTACTCATTGCTTATAACAATGGACCCACGTGTGTGTATGATGTGACGATTGTGATGCTTAGCAAAGTATGTATATGTTGCTCATGTGTGGGCAGTGTATACATAGGTACACATGAAATCATTGATGTACAATAGTTGATTGATTAGATGGATGGATCAAATGGATGGATGGATTTGGGTAGCTGATGGATTTTGAAGTTTTATGGACAGTGATGGTTTTGCGTATGAATTTAATGGTTGTATGCTATTGGTCTTAGTTATTAAATGGATGGTTAACTAATCTTGTAACTTGAACATTTTATAATAGTTAGGTTGTTAGGTATAATGGATGGTCTAGATTATTGATCACCAATCCTGATCATGCGCCTTGTACTTTCTAAAATCCACACACCCACGTGACTAACACATGCAGGTGTTTCATTTGTTTTATTAAAAAAAAATATTTATAACATACACTTTAATTAAAAAGAAAATGTTGAATGCATACTCTTAACCATGTATGCTCTTAATATCTATTCATGCTACATGCATGTAAACAATTATGTTGTATTAGTGAGTTATATCATAAATGGGTGGACGGTTGGGATGTATTTGGTTGGTTGATTATGTAGGGTATAAAAGGACGGGTAAATGTGTGATTACATACCTTGATCACGTGTGTGGTGGATGGTAAGGTGGGGGAAATGCATGAGTGTACGGTGGATGGTTGCGTGCATAAAAAAATTGGGTTATTACATTTGTGCGAGCATTTCCCGTGGGGCGAGGAACTTGGTTATCGAATGGGCCTCTTGTGATCCTAGCTAAAGGGGTGTAATTTGGGTTTTCTTGGATAGTGTGGGCCGTCTTCTCGATGCCCCTCTTGTATTTGTTTTGTTTTTTCTCCGTTGACTAATAAAATTTCAGTTATCTTTGAAAAAAAAAAAAAGGATGAAGGATGAAGGATGGTTTGTTCGCTGTAATCTGCTCCAGTGAATGAGAACAGATGAAGGTGTTATTTTTTACTATGAAATGTGAGGGCATGCATGTGACAAGAAGAATGGAACACTCTTGTACCTGAAAATGTCTTGTGCTGGTGGTAGTTTTGGACTGGTACATTGTTTGGTTGTGCATATGGTATGCCTTTGCTTCATTCGCTACGAGTGAAACTTTCAGGCCCTGTTTGGTTGCCACTTAAAAATGATTTCATCTCATTTTAGTTAATAGTTAAGTGGCAACCAAACAGGGCCGAAGTTTTCTATTCCATGATATTGTCAATCTTTGATTTGGCTAAACTCAGTCGACATTCTTGTGCAGGAGGGTGACCCTATGTTAACAGATCGAGTTTGGGAAGCACTCGTGAAAGCCTTTGCCAGCCAAATGAAATCTGCTTTCACTGCATCAAGTTTTGTCAAAGAAACATTTACTTCGGGCTACCCTAAACTCTTCACCATGATAGAGAATTTTCTTGAAAGAATTTCACGGGACACTGATGTCAAAGGGGTCCTCCCAGCTATCACATCAGAAGGAAAAGATCAAATGGCCGCTGCCATTGACATATTCCAGACGGAATTTAAGAAAGACTGCTTGCGCCGACTTTCAGATCTTGTTGATAGTATATTTCCAGTATCTGGTCGGGGAGGTAGTCCCTCAAAAGAGCAGATCTCAAAAATTATTTTACGCATTCAGGAAGAGATTGAAGCTGTTGCACAAAATGCTCACTTGACTCTCATTGTCTTACGTGAAATTGGCAAAGTCCTGATCCTGCTGGGCCAAAGAGCTGAATTCCAGGTATTATTACTTTATACAGTGAGGATATCGAATTTGCATCTCATTTTTTTGCTGTATTTCTTCAAACTCTTTTGTTCAACCTTTTTTTTAAATTATTTTTTTATTATTTTTTTATGAGTTTGACTTGGTGCTAGCACTTTTTCTTTCCTTGTCTTTTACCCTTTTCCCCTCTCCTTCCTGTTTGTGTTTCTTTTCTTCCAGTCTTTCTTTGGTGGTAAGATTGAAGCGTGAACTTCAATGTCGAGGCATTTGGGTCATAATTCCTAGGGAAAGAGATTCAACTGCACACTTCTTGTTGTCGCCAATATGTGAAATTCGATAAAGTAATCGCTGCTGCTGAATGTAGTGCATTGCTCAGTCTGTACTCTTGATCTGTTTTGTGTGTCCTGAACATGGCAATCACATATCTGCTTAACTCGGCTACATTATCATTTCTCCCAAACTTGATCCTCCGCGATTATCGTTTTAGCTTGTTTGTTATTTCCTGAAAATTATAAATCTATGATATCATCATCATAGCTTTTTCCAAATTGCCTCAAAAAAAAAAAATAAATAAATAAATTCCATACTATTTGGGGCCAGCTTTACTAATCCAGATTTGCTAGGCATTCCTATCGAAGGGTCTATCCTCAGTAAGTTAATAATCCTTCATATCCCTTCTCACCATCTCAATGCAAGTCCTTTTAGGCCTTTCCAACTGATCTTCTTATCAAGCTCTTCAACCCTAATCAGTCCTCTACTTACCAAAACCGTCTCCAATATTTGTTGCACATTACTAAACCATCTCAATATACCCCCCATCATTTTATCTATTATCAGAACTACTCTTAGGCTGCTTTGGCTGACCTCATTCTTAATTATGTCCTTCTTAGCCTTCCCACACATCTATCTCCTACTCATCATCATGCAATATCAACATGTGCTTTTTTGCCTTTTAATGCCCAACACTATGCCCTATTTGACCCAGTAAAATAAATGTGTTGTAAAATTCCCTAAAAAGTTACATGGGTGTGTAATTAAAAAAATCCTTGTCAATCTCCATCCCATTTTGAACACTAAGAGCCCAGGTAACAAAACAATTCACTTTGAGAGTTCTCTTGACCATCAATTCTAAGTATGGAGAACAATTATATGCAGTTGACTGCATGATAAATTACCAGTTGAAGTGTCCGACAAATGACACTTTTTATGACGTCACCAGGGCATTTCGTCCAAATGGTGTTTTGGCCTGTCCAAGGGTCCCCAAGTTTGGCATGGTGTCCCTGTGACATTACTCTAGAGTTTACTGAATCAAATAGAATAGATTTTAACTGATGTTTCTTTTGCAATATCACCTCTCATGTGTACCAGACTGTCAGTACCATCCAAAATCATAATCGTGTTACAAGACCCTGGGATAGGACTGTCAAGTGTCAACTGCTCAGGTTTGGGTCCTGGTAGGTTGAGAAGGAGGACATTGGTTGAGCAATCCTAGGCTTTTGATTAATGGACATCTGTTCATAGAAAAGCAAATCATTGTACAAAAGTGTAGCTATTGGTTCATGATCTACAGTAGCCCATGATTTGGATGGTTTAACTTGAATTGACTTCTTTGCCACATTATTTGATACTCCATCAGAGCATGGCAGCTAACACTCAAGTGATCAGAAATTGCACACGCAGCATGCATTTACTGAAAATAAATTGTACAAGTTATGAGGACCTATCATGGATAGGTCAGAACCTCAAAGTCAGATGATTGAGGAATCTTATCATCTGCTTAATGGACTTTTTTTTTTTTTTTTTTGAAAGATGAGATTATATTAATAAGGCAAAGCCAAAAACAGAAACAAAGCAAACAACAAGAAAGGAAAATTAAAAAGAAAATAAGGAAAAACAATTCCACAAAAGAGTTTCATGAACTCTGGACCCAACCCAATAGACACTCAAAGAGCCCAGTCCTTAATCCAATGGTACACTTTACAAAGAAGCCAACCCTGGGAAGAGGGTTTATCTTCAAACTCCGACTGTTCCTTTCAAGCCATAAAGCCCAACATGCAGCAAGGAAAGCAATTTTGCATCTCTTATGCCAAGCTTCCCTCCTTCTCCAACTTCCCAAGAACGAAGATGATCTTGAATGTGAAACGGCACCACCCAAGCAACATCGGCCTGCTGAAGAATACCATTCCAGATATGCGTAGAGAATGGGTAGTGAATGAAGAGGCGGTCAACGGGCTTTGCATCCACCATGCAAAGAGGGCAGACATTGGGAGGTAGAGGCCTCTCTTCTAGAGATTATCAATGGTTATAATGCGATGTCTTGTAGCCAGCCAGATGAAAACGACCACTTTCAAGGGTGCTCCGTAAGTCCAATTCAAAGCAGTGCAGCTGGGAAGGCTAGGAGCTTCCGAGTAAGCAAGGGTGTTGTAGAAGAGATTGACAGAGAACATGCCATACTTGATAGGACTCCATATGATGGAATCTTCAACCTTAGGGTCCACCACAAAGCCCTGCAAGTCTGCAACCGAGAAAGGAGAAAAGAATTCCGCTAATTCATTATCCCTAAGGTTTCTGTGAAAAAAAGGGGACCAAGCTCCTCCCTAGCCAAGCATGAAAAAATACTCAACCCAAAGGCCTAAGGGGAGGAAGAAATCCATGCCAAGGCTGGGAAGGAAGATGCAAGGGGGGTGGAGCTACACCAAGGGTCAAGACAAAAACTAATATTTTTTCCCATTCCCCACAGAAAACGAAGGATTCTGGAATACCAAATCACCCACCCTATGGATCTCTTTCCAAAGATTGGACATCCTATACCGGGATGAGCTTTTGGATCTCCAACCACCTTAATCAACACCGACTTGGCCCTAATAATAGATTTCCACAAGGCAACTTCTCCTGTGGCAAAACGCCAAGCCTACTTACCTAGGAAGGTTGAATTAACCAAATCTAGCTGTTTTATACCTGATCCTCCTTCCCACAGGCTTACAAACCTCTTCCCATCTTAGCAAAGGAAATTCTTGACAGAGATCCCCTTTGCCACACAGAAAATTCCTCCGAAGCCTGTTGATCTTAAGCAGAACTGATTTAGGATGGTGGAATAAAGACATATAGTACATAGGGAGGTTGGAAAGAGTCTTTAATGAGATAAATTCTCCCCCCAGAGAGATAGAAGATTGCTTTTCCAGGGAGAGAGCTTTTGCTTCCTCCTTTCAAGGACAATGTTCGAAAGGTATAGGGTTGGTAATGCAGGGGCATTTTCACACCAGGCTCAAGTGGTGGGGTGGCCTGTGGGATGCAGGGGCACACTTAGGGTGAGTGGCCCATGTGAGGCGGGTGGCTTGTGTGATGCGAAACCCATGTAATATGGGGGCCATGAGGGGGTTTCAGTCGAAGTCCTAACCCATGGGATGTGGGGCCTGACTATGAGATGAAGGGATTGATTCACCATGCTCTATCAGTTCAAGTTTTAGAGCAAGTGGCTAGTCGTCCTACATCAAAGTAAATCAGAGCGAAGGGTATCGTGTTCGAGACTCCTCACCGGGGGTGATTAATGCAGGGGCATTTTCATGTCGGGCTGGAGTGGGGTGGCCTGTGGGATGCAGGGGCACACTGAAGGTGGGCAGCCCGTGTGAGGCAGAACCCATGTGATGTGGGGCCCACGAGGGGGGTTCGGCCGAGGTCCTAACCCATGGGATGTGGGGCCTGGGCTATGAGATAAAGAGATTGATTTACCATGCTCTATCAGTTTGAGCTTTTAGAGCAAGTGGCTTCCCCTGTAAATGGACTTTTGTGAGCCTCTAAAATATCTTTCAAACCATGAATGATGCCCCAGTTGATCCTATACATGTGATCAACTATCAGGAAAAGAATTGCAATAGCTAAATGATGGTGTGCAATACTGGCTTCTTTCTTTTTTTTTTTTCCTTCCATAATTGTGTCTACACGAGCAATTATTTCAGCAAATGTCCTTTGCTAAACTCATTAATATTAATGGAAACATTGAGGAGGGGAGAGTGGCTGGGCAGATTCCTCCATTGGGCTTTCAGAAGCTCAATTTTGATGAAGAATTCTAGTTTAATCCATGACAAGCCGGTGTCGGTGTCAATGGTATCTATGGGGCATGGAATACATATGGTGAGCTAAAACAATGGTTGAAGAGCTTGACGTAGACCCTGGCCTATAAATGGACTTTTGTGAGCCTCTAAAATATCTTTCAGACCATGACTGATGCCCCAGTTGATCCTATACATGTGATCAACTATCAGGAAAAGAATTGCAATAGCTAAATGATGGTGTGCAATACTGGGTAGTCATAGACCCCCTGTCACTAGATCTAATCTTCCGCAAAAACAAAGAAATTTGGCGTATTTTGACCAATTCAAGGTTGAAAATGGGGTTGCTCCCTTGGCAAAACTGGGATAAAGTTGAAACAAAAGATCTCGATTCAAGATAAATTCATGAGGAAGTGGTATCCCTTTAGGTTCTTCTCCAGCATTGGAGAGGTGAAATCAACGTGGGCAATTCTTGTTTTAAAGAGGCAGAGGTTCATGCTATTTCTCTATGTGAGGAGCCTGCCTCAAGTTCCCTCACCCCTTTGTGTTAGAGGATTCATCTAATGTAATGAGATGGGCAGAAACTGTGGCGATGGTTTTCGGTGAAGGCCTCTGCATTGTATTTTTGAATATCGAGAGGTGTATCAGAATTTTTGTTTTCCTTCTTGATCCGCATAGAGATGCCAACTCGGAGGCGGGCTACTTTATTATATATATATATATATATATGAGAGAGAGAGAGAGAGAGAGAGAGAGAGAGAGAGAGAGAGATGAATGCTCACTTGCGCACCAGTTCTCACGAGAACTCGTGAGAATTTTTCAGAACTCATCACATGTGATGTGGGCCCAAAATCTGAACCGTCCATGTGATGTAGCACCCCATGAAACCCCCGGGGCCCGACTTTTACCCTTATCCAAAACTTTGGTGGGCCATGGAATTTTTCCATGGCCCACCAAAGTTTTGGATTGGAGCGAAAGTCAAGTCTCGGGGGTTTCATGGGGTGTTGCATCACATGGATGGTTCATATTTTGGGCCCACAGCACGTGTGATGAGTTCTGAAAAAGTTCTCACGAGTTCTTGTGAGAACCAGTGCGCAGGTAAGCATCTCTCTCTCTCTCTCTCTCTCTCTCTCTCTATGTGTGTGTGTGTGTGTGGTGTGTGTGTGTGTGTGTGTGTGTATACAGAGAGAGAGGAATGGTCACCCGCACCACACCTTCTTACATGCGCACCTTTGCACACGTGTCATGAGTACAGAATCTGAATAGTCCACGTGATGTAGCACCCCTTGAAACCTCATGAGCCCAATTTTCAGCCCGATACAAAACTCTGGTGGGCCATGGCAAAGGAAACAATGTCCTCCCTTGATTTGCATTTCTCTTTGCTATGGCCCACTAGAGTTTTGGATCAGGCTGAAAACTAGGCTTGTGAGTTTCAAGGGGTGCCGCATCACGTGGACCATTCAGATTCTGTGCCTATGACACGTGTGCAAAGGTGCGCAGGTGAGCATCTCTCTCTCTCTCTCTCTCTCTCTCCTCTCTCTCTCTCTCTCTCTCTCTCTCTCTATATATATATATATATATATATATATATATATATATATATTATATATATATTGGTTAGAGGTGGGCTACCTTACTAGAGCATTGATCAGAGGCTGTCTTTTGTGGGATAAGAGCATTACCTTTTTGCAATTTTTCCCCCCATTGTTTTTCTAATGTTGCCAATGAAGAAAAGGGACAGCGGACAAGCATTCCATGCTCGTAGAAAATGGATTTCTATAATACCTTGGAAGGTGTATTATCCTAAAATTTTAGTGGACTGTTCATCTTTTTGCATTGTTCTCTCTCCACAATTTATCTTTGATGTATCTTCGCTCCTAGGAGTCGTACTAATACCATTTGCATTTTGTGACAAATTATTTGACTAAACACCAGTATATGTGTCTTACTTTGGAAGGCCAGGTTTTACTTTTTTCATTCCTTTTTTTTTTTTTTTTTTTTTTTTTTTTTTTTTTTTCTTCCAGAATTTGGTGATATATCCTCCAATGTTATTTCTCATTTTGATTGAGACATGATTATACTAAGATTCTAGAAAATCATCATACTGTATGTATACTTTGGATTTCTAATTTGTTTGAAATTGATATATGTAATCCCTCACGATCTTGAGATATCTGAAGTTTCGTTTCTGAGGACCATAGACTTCCACAGTTTCCTTGGTCTGCATATCTGAGGAACCCAACTTGACAAATGTTGGCTTAGTACTGCAAAATGCCAATTAATGTAATTGTTGGCCAGAAATGCATCAGATTTTGGTTTATCACAGTAGTTTATTTAAATATTTGTGGTTCCAAATGACAGATAACTGCCGGTACTGAGGCTCGTCAAGTAACAGGTCCTGCGACTCCAGCACAAGTAAAAAACTTTGCTCTCTGTCTACATCTGCAAGAAGTTCACACACGCATCTCATCTATAGTGTCTGGGTTACCAGCTTTTGCTGCAGAGGTCCTATCTCCATCTTTAGGTTCATATACGGTGTGTGTGACTCTGTGACCTCCGTATTCAAGCCATGGTCGATCGTCTTGAGGGTTGCATCTTGCAAATCCATGACCGAACTTTGGTGTTCTGGGCATGGATGCAGCTATGGACAACAATGCATCAGCTTACATGGATGAATTGCAGAAGTGTGTAGTTCACTTCCGCCACCGAGTTCCTATCAGACTGTTGCCTTCATCTCCGACACGTTCTGTCAATACAAGTTCAGAATCCATATGCATGAGGCTTGTCAGGAAA
>JAJHSJ010001798.1:0-61019 GCA_021015155.1 Magnolia officinalis | reverse complement strand
TGAACGTGTACCACATTGGCATCGATGCCATGATTGAATCTTCATGAGGAATCATGTGATCCTCAATCTGAGAATATACGTGGTGTGCTCCGGTTTTCAATTTGTATGCATGTGTCCACAGGCTCAGCAGTGCAAACTGTTGATAAAATGGATCCACTGTGGATGGACCAAGCCCCGATCTTCGTCATGGATACACATGCATCTTTGGTTCAGTATCCTGTATTTCTCTTGTTTACCATCAATTTGCAGGACACCCAATCAAAGTGATAATGTCATTTTCTTAGTAGGTTTTTTGGTGCATCAACTCTAGGCTCAAGTGATCAACATTTTGGATCACTCTATCTTGGGATTCACTTTTACATACTCAACACCCAAGGATAGTACACATATCCTTCGATTGAGGATTAAATGATTCCTCCCTTTTCATTGTCCTCTTACAAGTTGCCATAGAAATTTTCAGGTGATCGTGACAGAAAAGATCACTGGAAGTCCTAGGAGCTTTGGCTTCGTGGTCTCTCAAAATATCTGATTCCACAAAATCTTTTCTCTTCTTTACTTTTTTCTTTCTTTTCTTTCTTTTTTAAGGCAACCACATGATCTTTCAAAGGACAACATGGAAAGATGGGGGTAGGTCCTAATATTTTCCCCAAATCATTTCGCTTCCAAAACAAGATTGTAGATCTGAAATCCGGTTATAGAAATGCCATCCATACATGATTTTACAGGAAATCGAATTTTGATATATCTGGTTTCTTCAAAATTCCAGGAAAATCTGGTTTTCTCTAACCCAAATGCACCCTTGCAGAGTTATAACTGATCCTCATCGTGGACAATTCTCACTATGCCCATATCTGAGTATTTGAGATTTAGATTGTCCCTTAGTTGCACGAACCTTCTGCCTACCTGCCAATCCCACTTCAAATTGTGCTTCAGACTAATCCTCCCACTCCTGCTCTCTCTTCCTTGCCTTTATACTAGTAATAATTTTGAAACTGACGCCTCCCCATCTGAAACAATCTTTCATCTGCCACGTCCCTGCTCCTGCACCGGATTCTGATGCCACTTCGCTTCATGCTAAGTGTGATTTTAGTTGGATTCCCATTTTTCCTGGATGTACCCAATACCTGCACCAAGGTAACATAAATTCCAATTTTCTGGAGAACAATAACCGCAATGACCTTGCTGCAAAAAAAAAAAAAAAAAAAACGAGATTCCCAAACCTTGGAGGTGGGCCTATATCTTTGATAAAATTAAAGAATAAGCTTCTAAGTTAAACATTTGGTTTACCTTGGGTTGTCTTTGATGAGATTAAGGAATTAGCTTCTAGGATAAACATTTCATTTCCCTTGATTCGTAGAGAAGCTAAGATTTAGATGACATCATTGCTAAAGATAGGTTCGGTCGAGCTTTACTTTGTTCTGGGGTTCAATCCCTTGTCCATCTCCCAATACCAGTAGAAACAGCCCCTTCACCTAGTTTGGAAATCCTTCTATGAAAAAAGCTCTGGTACCTTGCAAAAAGCGATCCCACATTTGAGGGATACCAAGGGCCACAATATACCAATCTCGTCTCACCCTGATGAACTAAAAAATCACCTTCACTTTGGTTGATATACGAATATCACACACATTTGCCCTTGCGTTGCTCTTGATATCTGAGATTGGTTTAATAGTTTGGTCATGCTGCAGTTACTATTTTGGTTGTTTGATCTACTGGGGAAGTGTTTATTTCTCACAGGCTTCTTTGTATTTAACATGTCTTACTCAATTCCAGGTGGCTTGTTTCCCATTTGATGATCATAATTGCCCCCCAATTCAACTTATAATATCATTTTGTCAAAGTTCTTACTCATGGTTAAAGGAGGACATTGAAAATGTGGTTGTTGTTCACTGTAAAGCTGGTATGGCGAGGACAGGATTAATGATTTCAAGCCTCCTTCTATTCCTTAAGGTGAGATTTTGGTTGACTGCCTCTCAAGATGTGGGACTGATTCATTATGTGATTTTGTATATCTTTTTTTACTCTATTTCTTGCTATTTTTAGCACCATTTTTTATTTTTTGAATGGTCCAAGGAATTACATCGTAGTAATCATTATGCATCACTCTTGCAGTTCTTTCCAACAGCTGAGGAGTCCATTGACTACTACAATCAGAAAAGATGTTTGGATGGAAAGGGTCTTGTGCTTCCAAGTCAAATTGTCAGTATATTCTTGCTATGTTGATTTCTTTGTAAGGGAAGCTTAATTGTTACATCTGTCTAATAGTCTGCATATGTATTTTTTTATTGCTTTTTCTTAGAGGTATGTTAAATATTCGAACGCATCTTAACATTCTTCAATGGAGAAAATCAGCCTGCGCGAAGGTATTTCTTTGGTTCTTATTCATTTTCTTTTGAATAATATCAGAATCATTTAAATAAATGAATGAGTAAGCTTAACAGTAATTTTGGTGTTTTTTGAAATTCCAAATTGCACAGCAATCAGGTCTCTTAAACATTATTGACAACAATTCTGTTTTCTAGATGCATGCTTCGGGGTTTTCGCCTTCATAGGTGTCCTTATTGGATTAGGCCCTCTATTACCGTCTCTGATCATAATGGTATGTGATAATCATCATGTTTCTACCTATTGCCCCATTGTGATGCTTAATAATTTACGTGGTGGCATGAGAAAGCTTTTTTTTTTTTCTTTTCTTTTTCTAACTTGGCTGGACCATTCTTACTGGGAATCTCCCTTTTCACATTGTCATTGTTTCTTAATAGTTGCATTGCAGTCTTTCATAGGTTAGTGAAACTGCCAACCATCTTTGCTTTAACTGTGAAGGCTGTTACCTATTTTTCAATTTCATGGGATGGAGTTATGTATCTCAATTTGGTGATAGTATGCTTTGAAGCTTTCCTAAATCATCCATTATGCATTCCACATGAGAGATTTTAGGTTCTTGATGCATCACAGCATGCATAATGTCCTGGTGCACCAACTGCATAAATGTCTCGCCTTTTCTAACAATCATCTTATTTTCTTAACCAACCATTGGGTCCTCGATCTTTTGATCTGGAAGATTTTTGAGGCATCTCCCATCCATGGTGGCTCCTCAGATAACTATACGCCTGCTGTGGGAGCATCATGGCCCATCATATTAGAATTTACATCATGTCTTATAATTTATCCTTTGTATATAGTTTTTGACAACTTTACATGCATTTTTCTGTTGCACATTACAGTCTCACAGTACAAGAAGTTCGTATTTACAAATAGGGAATTTTTGGTAGGGTTCATGCCTAACATAGCCTGGGTTTTATATCATGGTTTTCTCACAAATCTTAAATCTTTCGACTAATTGTTTGCTAGAGATCATAAACCAGGTTTCTAAGACTTCAGAAATATTGTTCTTGCAAAAATATACAAAAAAAAAAAAGGGTCTAGAAATATGATTATCTGATTGAATTTCAAACAATGTAAGTCTTAGTGGGATTTGTTTATAAATAGGCTTCTGAATTGTGTCATAATGCTTGTTAAACTTGTGTTCCATTTGTATTGAAAACATTTTGATATTTCCTGTTTGTGTTTCTTTCATGATCATAATCTAATTGGCAACCAAATTGGGACTCTTCCTTTTTGAAGGGTTATATAGTTTATCCTATGCCTTAGCTCATGCTCTACATTCTTTTCATCTCTATATACTCTTTTTGGCTGGAAGGTTGGATGACATATATTTCCTTTTGTTTTCTTTCTTTTAATCGGGGTACAGGAGTTCTCTTCTCAACAAAAAAACATCCAAGGACTAAGGATTTGATGGTAGATCTTCCAACTATTATTCTCATTCTGAAACCATATGGTTTAATTGTAGACTATGATTTGATTTTTTTAAAGTAGCTTTATAGTATTATAACATATTTTAATGGTCAAGCACAATGAAAGATATCTTCTTTTTCATGCAATGGTTCAACTAATATCTTTTTTGAATTCTGGATTTTTCGAATGACCAATCGAAGCCTGCTTCAATAACCCTCATCTGCAGCCATTGTTTTCTACATTGTTGAGTGGATCTTTTGTGGTGTTATTGTTCATCTCTGTTTAAGTGGATGTGATGCAGGACAACTATCCACTTGCTCTAAACCTTGAACTGATAGAGCGTGGCGAATCAATCCCTTTATCTCATAGCCCATTCCCCACTTCTATAGGTTAGGTCCGTGGCCGAACCCCCATCGTGGGCCCCACATCACATGGGTCTCGCCTCCCACGAGGCACCTGCCTCACACGGGCCACCTACTCCGAGTGTGCTACTGCATCCCACAGGCCACCCCACTTGAGCCCGGTGTGAAAATGCCCCAACATTAATCACCCCCGGTGAGGAGTATCAAACAGGAGACCTCCCGCTTTGATACCACTTTGATGCAGGACAACTAACAACTTGCTCTAAAAGCTCAAATTGATGGAGCGTGGTGAATCAATCCCTTTATCTCATAGCCCATGCCCCATTAGGTCCTTGGCCGAACCCCCCTCGTGGGCCCTACATCACATGGGTCTCACCTCCCACGAGCCACCCACCTCACACAGGCCGCCCACCCTGACTGTGCCCCTGCATCCCATAGGCCACCCCACTTGAGCCCGGTGTAAAAATGTCCCTGCATTAGGATGGGTCTCATGATTTGTCCTTGCTTGTATCTTGCCGCCCACTGTGAATTTTTGAAGTCTCATCCCAACTGATACATATTGGTTTCAGTGCCCAATGACACGAGTCAGTCACACCAAGATCCTCCCAATTCACCTATTTAAGCCCTTATTTGAGGAAAATGAGTTTTAGAAATGTTTATTAACGTATTTTAATCCATTTTGTGGGGGTTTTGAGACTGTTTTCCAGGCATCTTGTTAGATACATGTCGGGTATTGATCATGAATAATGTGATACCCAGTACCCCCTGAGTGAATGGCAAAAGAGACGACAAACCAGAGACCTCAAAATTGTCTTCCTCATAGCTTGTTCTATTTGAGAGTCCGCACTTATCTTTAGAACATTAGATGTTATGTGATTTCTTTCTTATTTCCTGTATGTCTGCTGGGAAGATTTGCATGATTGTTTTTTTTTCCCCTCTTCTACATTTATCACATTTGCTTTTGCAGCCTGAAGATTTTTGGTTCAGTGCACCAAGGAAAGGTATCATGGTCTTTGCTTTACCTGGGGAGCCTGGTCTGACAGAGTTGGCTGGTGACTTCAAAGTCCATTTTCACGACCGTCAAGGCGATTTCTACTGGTCCGTAACTTTTCTCTTTGATAGCTGTATGTTTGGTTAAATGATAATATGAGAAGGTACCTGCATTCGTCCAAACTAACTGTGACCGAAACAGTTCTTCTGAAGGTCAAAAGCACAAAGTTCACTCATAATACCATGCATACTTTGTGCCTTTAACCTTAGAAGTACTGTTTCAGTTTTTCCCCCTTCCGTACTTGTGACTGACACACGTCTTGTCCCTCATCTCCCTTTCAGTTGGTTGAATACAACAATGGTGGAAAACAGGAAGATTTTGAACACATCAGATCTTGATGGTTTTGACAAGGTATGTAAACGCATCATATCCAATGGAGGGAAGAAGTGAACATGGTAGTTTGGTTTTGTGATAATGACACAAGGGGGATAATGGTATCAAGTAGTCCCACTCTCCCTCCCTCCCTTGCGGCACAATGAGCTATGAGCCAAAGTGACACATTCATCAGGTTACTCTGACAATGAACATTCCCTCCCCAGAAATAATGCCATCCACTTGCCAGGGGGAAAACGAGCTACGGGCCAAAGTGACACATGTGAGACCAGGGGTCATTCATCAGGTTACACTGGCGATGAATTCCCTGGCCCAGAAATAATGCCATCTGCTTGCCAGAGGGAAAAAAAATTGACAGTTGGAAAAGAAGACCAATGACCTATATTCAACATACAATTTGATCCACTTGATGAATGGACCCGCCTGATTTTATCGTCACTATGACCACATAATCGCCTTTGCATTTCTCATCAGATTCTGTTTCTTCTTTCCTTGCTGACTTCTGCAGTTCCTCGTCTCCAGCAACTATTTCTGAACCATTCACTTTTCATTGTGCTTGCTTTGCAGAGGAAACTGCCTTCCCCTGGGTTCCAGGTCGAGGTTGTGTTGATAGATTATGATGGTACGGTCCCGACGAAGGTCAAAACCGAAACCGTCAGCAAGGAATCAGATAGAAGCTCGGGCACTGCTGCCATGGCTGATGGTCCTACTACTAGGCCTTTGGACCCAAGTAAAGGCTCTGCTAGCAATGACAAGGACGATGTTTTCTCGGACAGCGAAGCAGAGGAGGGTGGGTCTGTCAAGAGCCGACAAGCTCGAGAGGCAACTGCTGGGAGAGGGACCGCTGATGCTGGTGGGGGACCTAAAACAGAGAAACCAAAGGAGGAAATGGCGAGCGTAACTCATGGCGTTGAACAAGTTTCTCTAAGAAGTGAAGGAGCGAAAGAGAACCCCAACACCAGTGAAATGAAAATTGAAGGTGCTAGTGTGGCTGCCTCATTTGAGGTCCCGAAATCGGATTTGTCGGGGGTGAGTGAATTCAAGGCAATCGCTGCAGATGCTTCTGTTTTTACTTTCGGCGATGAAGAAGACTACGAAAGCGAATGAGTGGGGGTGGCATTGGCATTTTATGGTTGTCACAATATGTACAGAAGATTTGTAAGAAATTCAGGTTGAAGGATCTTCAAAAGAAGTGATGTGGGAGATGTTTCTTCTTCTTGATTGAGAAGAGATTGAAAATTCTATTACATTCTATTACATTCTATTTATGACAGTTTTGCAAGTGGGCCAGGGCCACAGCTTCAACATCGTATTTGATGAGCTTTCCAGCTTCTTGTGCAGTGATCTGCTAGCTGTTCGTTGCAGCCTTTGGATAGGGAAGCTAGACCGTTCAAATGGTGGGCCCCATATGGTACAAAGTTCTCTGGTTGAATAATCATAGCTTTCTTCACATCTGAAGGCCTGGATTTAGTGTTGAGGATTGTTTTCTACCACGGGTAAACCGGAGTAAGACCCACCAGATTGATGGTCCGATTCAGGGTGTCGAACTGCAATGGTTCCCACTTCCCACCCAGTCTGAGTCAACTCGGACAAGTCTCATGGGACTCGTACGAGTCTTAGAAGCTTGCTATATTGGGGTCATGCTACCAGGGGAAGATAAGCAATGGCCCCTCCTGTTTTAATTCCTGCATCAGACATCAGTGGGTCCTCGTCAGCGATTTGGATCCAGCAGATTGATTTCCTTTTCTCCAAAATGTTGATATGATCCTTTAGGTTGGGGATATGAACAGTACCTTGATGTTTGAGCTGGACGATCCTGGCTGTTGATCTTGATCTGTTGGGTCTTGCTGCGGATGTAGGATTCCCGAGGAAAAAGAAGAAAAAAAAACCACAGATTGAACAATCCTAACCCTTCAGATATTGACCTCCAAATGTACAAAGATATACTTTTTAAATAAATAAAGAGAGAAAAACAAAGACATGGATAGGAGATTCCGGTCTTTGAGATTTTTTGGTCATTGTTTATCAAAATGGATTTCAAATTGGCGATCTGGATCACCAAGCTGTAGGATCCACTCTCCAACTCAAGGCCTATTGTGTAATTATGATCATTATAATTTCTCCTCCTGTGCGTTTGATTTGAGGTATTGGGCATCATACGTGCGTGCAACGTGTATGTGCGAATGAGATCCAAGCATATAATCAGGTGGACCACACATACAATTGAAATGTACAGTTGGGAAAACTTGGAGTAACGACCCACATTCAGCATTCATTCATGATCCCACCAGCTGATGATCCCACCAGCTGATGATCCCAATCGGCATGATTTCACATTTTACTCGCCTGATAAAATCGTATTCATTTCAACGTACACGAGTTCCACCTGATGTTCAACCGGCCTGATTTAGGCGTACATGTGGGCTCCGTGATCAACCGCGAACTGATTTTAAGAATCTTAAACGTCCATCTCTTTAGTACATGTGGCTCATTTGATGAGTGGACCTTGATTATCTGGTTAAGGGTGTATTCACAGTGCCCACCGACTGATGAATGGCCAGGATTCCAGATACGTTTCACGAATGGCCTCTCCTGGCAAGTGCAGTGTACTTCGTCAGAAAGAGGGATCAAGGAAGATATCATTACTCGACTTGCATGCGAAAAAGGGTCATACATCTATCATACACATGGAATACATGCAATGAATATATAAAATCTAAAAACTCAATTTTTGGTGGGGTTGTGCCTGAAAAGCATATAAGATAATCTAAACCGTTCGAGATTTGCTTGTTAAATTTTGACCATTGACTCAATTTTCTTTAAAACCGTCCTTTCATGGCTGACAGCCTGATGCATTAAATTTTATTATTAATTATTGTTATTATTTTTTATGGACTAAGCGGCACGATTATAAATTAAGTTGGGGAGCCATGTTACCCCGTGGCATGTTAAAATTAACACATGCAGGAAGACAAGTCAATTTCACCACCTATGGGTACTCAAACCCTTGACCAGGTGTTGAAACTCCTGAGAGTCTACCACCCGAGCAAATGTAAGGACCCAGTCAATTTACATAGTTGATCCAATGGCGAAGATGATATGCGGATGACACGAAATGCAAGTAGATGAGCATCTTTTAGTAAAATAGAGAAGGTTTCTTAATCTATTATGGAGCGAGTGTGCAATCCACTAGATGGAGGCACGGGTATACAATCTACTAGTTCGAAGCGTAAGTGCACAATCCACTAGAAGGAGACATAGGTACACAATCAACTAGCTGGTGGCACCAGTATGCAGTCTACTAGATGGAGGTGCAGGTATGCAATCTACTAGTTTGAGAAGCAAGTGTATAGTCTACTAGATGGAGATGCAAGTACGTAGTCCACTAGTTATAGGCGTGAGGCTCAAGGTCGTTTGAGAGGAGTGGTCCAAGGTTGAGGTGCATTTGTGCAATCCGAAGGGGGACGGCGCGAGGCTGAAGGCAGAGGCGCGCTTGCACAATCCACATTGCTTTTATATATAGAGAGAGAGGAAGCATTTATGGGGGGAGTGGCCATCGCCTTTCTCCCTCTACTCCCTCCCGTGTGGTCTATCGTTTCTCGTAAGTAGCAAAAAATCCTAATAGCGGCTTGCCAATGTGCATAGCCTGAATTAGTTTGATATCGACTTACAAGACTTACAACATAATATATATCTAGCCTATTACATAACATAGTATACATAAGGTTGCTAATCACATTGCCATAAAGCACGAATGATATAGTTTATTTTTTTATATTAGATTAGGGGCACATATTTTTATTTAATTTAGAGTACTTACCCATTAGAGTCTTGATTGGTTTGGAATTATGCATTTTGAATCGCTTTAGGATCTTCTCAATATTAAATGCCTATAATACGTATAGAAGTTTAGTCAAGCAATCTCTTATGATTTTCACTCTTAATATAAAATTTGCCTCCCAAAGTCCTTCATTTCAAAATTCAAAAATAGTTATTCTTTAGTTGAAAGCAGTATTTGCATCTCTGCTTGCTAATAAACTATCATCGACATATAGAGATAATATCAGAAAGTATCTCCTAATTATCTTACATTTTCACAATGGACTTCTTCACACTAAAATTTCAAAGAAAGTAATTATATCATGAAATTTCACATACCACTGTCTTGATAATTATTTCAACTGATAAATAGATTTTAAGAGTTTACAAGTCTCGCTTTTCTGGACTTTCTTAACATATTCCATGGGTTGTTTTATATAAATGTTTTCCTATAAATCTTAATTCAACATGTATAATACGTTTTCTTCATCCAATAAGATTTGACAGATCTATGCCTGTAATAAAAAATAGTCAAAATTTTCTCATTTCAAGAATTCAGTGTTGTAGCTAATTCGGACGCCATTTCTTGGTACTACATCAAGTGTTGCAATAAATGCATACACGTGTCGCTTGGACGATAACCATCGTCTCCTCGTAACATGTCAGCGTCGGTCGCGTTTAATCGAGGTGTCGGAGGAACCCTGTATCGACACGTGTTTTTTCCACCGATCTTACCAAAATCGCCATGATGGCTCAATAAATACTCGTACTCCTCAACCGATATAAGCGTTGTTTCAAAACTTCCTCTTGTTACGCTCTCAATTTTTCTCCTAATTGTGATTTTCTTCCCAAAAACTTCATTTTTTCCTGTTTGGTCTGAAATGGCTGCTTTTTCTTCATCCACTCCTATCAACCAAAAAGACATCATGGTTGTGATGGAAGTCCCTGTGGAAAAATGTGTTAAGAGAAAATGGTATTCGGGTGGCTGTTGAACAATGACTATCTCTACCTAGGGCCTGCCTTTTCCACCAAGATCGAGGCTGCAGAAGTCAACTCACTGAATCCTTTCTTCCGTATCTTCCCTAGGGAGAACATATTGATCTAATCTATATCCTTTCTCGATCCAATAAGTGCTTTGAAAAATCCACGGACCTGACCGAAGCCCCTTCCAGATTGGGAAACCTGGTTCATACGGGTATCCTCACAATACAAGGACTCATGGAAGCATACCGGCATCTTTGAATGAATTAAACTCTCCGTGCGAGAGTATCCGGCGAATCCAACCCTTCTTCTTGCAATGTTAGCGGTTTGGAGCACGTCGACTAACTCCTTTCTATTTGGTTGTGGTCCCATGAGCCCAACCATCAAAGACATCTGCCACTTGACCGAGTTGCCACCCTTTGACATGGCATTCTTTTCGGGTGTTGTTTCTAGGCAGCGTAAGGATTTTCTGAGCAAAACTGCCAAGGCCTACACCAATTTTATGAAGGCCTATCGCAAACACAAAGGCCTGGTCGAGGAGGATGAGCATACAACATTTCTTCTTCTCTGGATCTGCCACCACCTTTTGTGCGTGAGCACTAAGCAAGTCACCACAGAATATGTTGCCTTGGCCGAGCAACTTGCCAAGGGCTTTAGGGTAGCCCTGACACCTTTTGTCCTCGGCCACTTGTATCGGGGTCCCTACGAGACCACCCACAAAGGATTGTACTCTGCAGGAGCGCCGTTGTGGCTTCTGCTGATGTAGTTCTACACCTACTTCCGCCCTTCTCTATTTCGTCATGCCATGCATGAAGGAAAACCTCACTCTTCTTTCGGCGATCAAATTCTCCATGCTCTCCTAGAGAATTTCATGTTCGAGTACTATCTCCAGGCCTCCTTTAATTTGAACAGGACCAAGAAGAGCAGGACCTTCTTGCCCTTCTTAAAGGGGGAAATGTATGGACCAGGCTGGCTCACCGGCCAATTTGAGCCAAATGATGAATATTCGGCCAGTTAGTCACACAATGTGTTAGGCAGTTACCTCCTCGGTCGTGACCTTTCGTATGGCGATACGATCGAGTAAGGAAAGAACGTTAAGGCCGGGATCGTGCAATACTATTCTACACTGTTCGGTCGGCAGTTCAGCCTTATCCAATGCATCTCATGCTCCTCTTACTCACAAGTCATGCAACCAACCGCCCTATAGTCACATGGTGGTACTTGACTTGGGTGTATACGCCTCACTTAATACTTCATAACATCAAGAGGCAAACGCCGTTGTGCTTCCCTGCTATCCTAAACCTACCGCAAACCATGGATAGTTTCTTTGATTGGTGGGAACGCTACTATGCCAGGTTGCTGAACAATAGGGATCTTGCTGAGATCATCGGCCACCTTGTCTCACAATTAGATACAAAGAGTAAGAAGAGAATAACCGTTGCTCCAGCCCCATTGACCGAGGTTGTTGTCTAAGCAAGACAAGAGGTCACTGAGTTAGATATTGATACTTCCCTCCCTGCTCCACAGCCATCGATAGCCCTAAAGAAGATTTCTGATTTGGGAGCCCTGCCCAATCCACCTCCACGAAGCACCAGTCCTTACCTTCCGGTGTGTCAGTCCTCTTAAGCCTTATACAATAATAGAGGATCGACTGCTACTAATATCCATAAAGGCACATCGACTGTCAAGTACTTCTTCGGCCGAGGCCATAATTTCGTTTGAAATCTACTTCAAAACCGAGTCTAGCCTGGTCTCACTATCGCTGACTATTCAAAAGAGATCGATGAGGGTTTGAAACGTCATAAAGAGGCTCATTTTAACAAGTGTTGGAATAAATGGTGGCGGAATAGAGAGATATTGAATAATCCTGATCTTCATTTTGAAAAATATCTCACTCATTATCATCAGAATCCACCACCATTCCCTACTTCTATCCGACCATTGGCGACCATAATAAAAAAATCCTCAAGCCGTTAAAGATCGGTCGATCATCTACATTGTTCGATCTGACCTAGGTGGAGATCGTTTACTTATATATTTGTCTGTATTATATTTTCTTGCTTTTTTTTTTTTTTTACAACTGACTCTTCTCTATTCTTCTTGTAGTACTCGGGAGTTAATAGCTACTGAGAAACAAATGATCGTGGCCCAACCACAATAATAACAATCATCAAGGACCGCTGACCAATAGATAGTTGTTGCGTAGTTCCAAAAATGACAACCACAACAACAATAACTATCGGTGGTCGCCGATCCTATGATTACCGAGATCCTGACTGTTGATTCAGATGCAATAATCAACACTGAAAGCCTCCCTATCAACAATCCATCCGAAGTCAACAACCTTCCCAATGACTTGGAATGCATGATTTAGATCCCCCATAGTCCCACGATAGTGGGTCAGAGTGCGGCCGTGACACCTACCCCTCAGCCCTTAATTGCAAACCTTCCACCTCCTCTGATGCTCCTCCTAGCAGGACCGACTCCCATAGTGATCGAAGAGATTACTACTTCGGTCGAGCCCAAGGTTGTCGCCATCGAGGAAGTAGTGACTGAGGCTATGACTGTGACCGAGGAAGCCGTACTCGAAGCTACCGACGAGACCAATGTGGTCGAGGTTGTCGAGGAGATGACTATGGGTGAGACTGTTGAGACCATTACGGTCAAAGCTACCAAGCCCATCACGGTCGATGCCATTGAGACGACTTCGGCCGAAACTACCCATGTTTCCACCAGTGAAGACCTTCCTCCTGTGGATGATATCATTTCTTCTTTCCGTAGGGCCTTAGCTGGGGAGGGTTTAGAGGGGTTAGAGGGGTCCCTTGACACCGAGTTAGTTGACAAACTCGACCGATTAGTCGAACTATAGCACGTCTTTTCCTAGACATATCCTGCTCTGGCCAACAGGGTGCCTACCCTCCAAGAGTTCCAAGGGTTGCTCAAGACATGTTATCACGCCGGTGTCGTCATCGGCCATCTTAAAACTGAACGAGCCATGGCTGAATCTAGGAGGACCTCCACACAAGCCACTACCCAGAAGCTCAAGGCCAAGAACACTATAAAAAAACTTCCAAAGTCGAACTAGAAAATTTGAAAAGTTAGGATTACAACTCTTGAGGCAGAGCTGATCGCATTAAAGCAAGAATATATGGGAAAGCATATAGAACATCTACAACAAAAAAAAGGATGTTCAACAATTGGCCATTGCCATGCAGTCCCAAACAGAAGACATCAGCCGACTTCTTCGATCTGCAGCTAAGAAAAAAGCTTCACTACGGACGTCAAGGGACAATTGGGGATGGCAAAAGACTCATTGCAATAATTTTTTAACTGTTGAGTTTTGATTGTAATCATTCATACATTATATGAACGGCCCATTGAGCCATTTTGTACCACTTATTGCCTCTCCACTTTTCCTTTGCATTCGTTACCCATAACTGCTCGCTGACATGTCTGCCACGTTCAGTGAAACATGGGTTATTTTCAAACTTTGTGCTTCAACCGCTGCACATTCCTAATTACTAGGAACGTGTGGCAATTTCATCGCCACGATCACCCTAGATCGTGGGTGCCAGGAATACTTATTTAAATATCATCTTATTCCTCCCCCATCACTTTCTTACAACCTCGCCTTATCGCAATGGCTTCTAGCTCTTCCTCCCTAATTGCAGGCGTTGAATCTTACTTGAAGGAAATTTTTGAATGGGGTCTAAATGAGTATTCCCATTCCAACCTACTATTTGATGTCAATGGTTTCACAATACATGCTTCATCCATGATCGAATCAGACGCTATGCTCAGGAAGCTTGTTCAGAAGCTGAAGCGTTTGTATTCCATGGGAGATCGATACTGTGAACTAACCTTTGCTAATCGAGTGAATTCGGAATATCTTCGACAACAAACCACGACCAAAGAAGATTCTTCAATGATGAGTGAAAAATAGGAGTTAACTTGGTACGAGTGATTGCAATGCGTCCAAACACACTAGTTCAATTACACCATGCTAAGAATATTGTAGTCATACCGAACTGGACTAATAGAGGAATTGGAAGAACGAGAAGGCACTTACTTCGCCAAGGAGTTGGTCATCCTAAAAGACCTAGCATTCCTGGATGAACAGATCGCCCTTTATCAGGTGCGGTCGAAGGAAAGTTCTAATGCCAAGAAAGCGGCCGAAGATGCAGTTTCTTCGAGCGCCCTCCGTGTTGATAAGTTGCTCCATCTGTTGCCACTCATCATAGAAGAGTGGCCTAGTTAGGCTTCATCTAAGGAAAAGAATGAAGCAGAGATGCAGGCTCTCCTCAAGGAGTTTGATAAGATGAAGATCTAAGACACTCGACCGTCTTTAGGCTTCCTGTTTCTGTTTTCTTTCTGTTATAATGCGGTCGATGATCCGCAGGGCAACAAATAATTAATAAAATTGACTCGTTTTGCTTATGACATTAGATGCATCTTTACTTCAATACTGCCACTTGAGTGTTTATCCATAGGATGCTTGACAGTAACTTAGCCATCGGTCGAACTCCTGTGTTGTCCTATGGCCACACAATACTTAGCCATTTTTCTCTTTACATGCATGCGCGGACTCAGCCCCAATAATGGTGCCACGTTTACTGAGGGGATCCGATTTATTTCTCTACATTCCCCATTATCTCAGAAATGAATCAATGCAGTAGTTGTTGGTTTGGGTTCCTAACCGTCACACCCTATTTAATTCGCATTAATTGTTGAATTTCTAGTCTATAGAAGCACTCCTTAGGGTTCAAAATTCATCACGAGCGAACTCGAATCAGGAATTCTACAGCCATTACTTCAGTAGATATGGATTTCTCTTCTCTGTCGATCAAAATTATGGAAGAAATCTTTGCAGACGAGCTCGAGTCCTTCTCACTCTCTTCCTTTTTACACAACCCTTATCCATTCCTCAGGGATGCCGCTGAGCTTCCTCAAGATCGCAGGCCACCACATGAGGTTCTGAACATTCTTTCGGAACTCTGGAAACTTGGAGAAGAATACTCCAAGGCTGATCAAGAGTTTGAACGCTGCACTGCTTCACTATCTCGTTTGCCAACAGTTAGTATCAAATACAAAGCTCTGCCGACTCATCATGAACTAGCTTGGAAGAACCAACTACATTGGACTCGCGAACATCAATTTAATGAGGAGATGGCATGGAATAATCTGTCTGCCAACATGATCAAGATCCATCAACTTTACCCAGATCGTGGACAGCCCAAAAATGAGGAGTTGGTCGCATTCATCAAGTCCCAGACAACACTCTATCAGGATCGTACGGAATCCAATGAAGTTGAAAAGAAGTCGACTGATTTGGAGTATGTGGTACTCGACCGACGTCCTGCATTGATCAACCGCTCCTCCGTAAAGCTCATGAGTCAACATGCCTTGTTGACCGAGAGGTCAAAGATGGCGGTGGAGGCGAAAGCATCGGCCGCCAGAAAGTTTGAAGAGCTTTAATCAACCTATTTGTAGCTCGACTGTCCAATTTATAAAATCTTTTCTCGTCCTCCTCCCCTTCTTTTGTTATTCTATAATCAATTAGCCCTTATTCCAGGGCTTTTATTCAAATGAACTATTTATTTTTCTAACTCTCCTCGATTCGATTTTTTACGACTTCTCAAAGTGAAGAGAAACAGGGTTTTAAGAATCGGCCGTTTATAGGACCTGTAACATCCCGGATTTTTGCCAATTTGGGATTAGATGTCCTTAGGCGATGGGTTGCTCTTAATACCTTATTATTTCGTCAGAACTGAACCCCACAGTCTAAAATCGCTTCTGAACCCATTTCCTTCACAAATCCCACCCTTCACTACCTTGTGCCTTCAATTTTTCAAAGCACTTTCGCCCTAGACACTAACTTAAACTAGCTAAGTAGTAAAACTTGGATCACTTTATATACAAACTGCAAAGGCCTAAGTACCATCTCTACCAGAAAACAATTAGGATTAAATCCTTTAGAAATTTAACAAAGTTAACTAAGTGCAAACTCGATTAGCCATGAAATCCGTTGGGATCGCTTTAAATACGATCTGCAAGACCCAAAACTTGTAAAACATGTGACTCTAGGTTACCCTAAAGTCTAGAGCCAAACTCATTACCCGTCTGCTCTCGGGACTGAAACGAAACTTCGTATGAGGTCTAGATCGCACATCGGGAGTCCGATTAACACGAATCTAAGGAACTAGGACCGCCCCACTGGGCTTGACAATCATCTCAAAAATCAGCTCCGACCGATGTCCCACGGTCATTTATTTCGATCCGGAGCGAGGGTGTGTGAAAAACACTATTCCTTTGAAAAGAAAATATCTGGAATAATGATCTGGCACCTTTCGCTTGCGCATCAGTATTAAGCAACCTGACCGTCAGAATCAGACCAAATTACACCCTCGGATCAGGAAAAATTTCAGGAACATTTACATGTACTTGGAATTTCGGATCGTGGCCCACTGACCGTTGAACTGAAAGTGGTCCGCCACGTGCGATCTGGGAATCCGATCGAGTCGAAAGCGTGATCCCTCATAGATCCATGTGTGGTGAGCTTAAGTCTGACGTTTGGCTCAAAGAGGGCCACCAGAACACCTCTTTTGAGCTGGAAAAGTGGCGAATATCCTATATTAGCAGTAACCCTTGAACAGGAGTCTATTTCGGTGAAGTTTTAGGCTATAAAAGGACCTTAAACCCTCTCCCATTCCAGCCATACGAATTTGGATTTGAGAGAGGGAAAAGAGAGAGAAAGTGAGGGAGAAGTGGGAGAAACTCCCTGCCGTCGTTCCCTGCCACCACACGGGCTGCACCATCTCGTTCTCATCGCTTTTCCGGCGATTCCAGCCCCGTTTCTAGGTAAGAAACCCTAACCCTAATCTGATTTGGGGCTTGGGTGGTTGTAGGTTGTGAAATAGCTAACCTATTTCGTTCTCTAGGTTGCCAAACTCCCGTATACGGAAGCTTAGCGAACCTATCAACTCCGTTACGATTCTACGACAAAGGGTGAGGACTTTAAGCGTATAAGTTACGTTTTTCAACGCTTTCAATGTCAGATAATGATAGATTCATGATCTGCATGCAAATGCACATGTACAAAGTGCTTTCCGTTTCCTGTTTCGATTAGCGATAAAGAATATGGATTTTCACATACTCTAGATATACGTAGAAATACCGTATACGTATTTTTCTTGGGAAAATGTTTGACATGTTTATTTAATGTTTGATTATATCATGTGTGGATAAAATGCTAGTTTGGCGAAAGGGATCGCAAAAATACATGTTCATGTGTAAAGGTCATGTATGTAGAAATTGCGCATTCTAGAAATTCCGCATACGTGCGGATTTTGGAAATATAATTGTCATGATTAATTGTTGTATGAATATGGTATACGCGGATAAAATAACCGCTTAGCGAAAGAATAGCCCTAATACATGTTTGCTAACATACACTAGGTATGTTGGAATAGTGTATTCTAAGTGTTTGTGAAAATGGCCGAATGAGTATAGCATTCTCATTCGTGCTCGCCATGACTAATTGTCATGGATATATGATTGTTGTAATGGCGATATCCCTTTGACGAAAGGATTTGCCCTAAATCACGCCACGGCCAGTATACACTATATATGCTAAAATGTGTGGCCCAAGTGTTTGTGGAAATGACTGAATGGATATGGAACTTGGATTCCTGCTTGCCATGACTATCCGTCGTGGGTGTACGCGTGTTATGTTTGGGGCAACTCCCTAGCGAAAGGATTTGGCCTAATGCCTATGTGATCGACATATGTCATGTATGTTGATGTATGTTTGCTTAAGTGTTTCTTGAAATGTCTGAATGTGTAGTAGTTGGCAAATTGTAATATATAAGGGTGTTGAGATATGATTCTCAACCTCTTTTCACTATGTGTATGATCTCCTTTAATAGTTGTGTGATTAGGATTTGAACATGTACCAACTCATGCTTGTGTTGTGCTCCATAACATGCTCAACTGTTTTATGATTTTAACTATGTAATGCATATGTTTGAATTTATATTTATGTTGTATGATCCGTCATGGGTGATGGGGGAGCGGAGCAACGAGTGCGTGCAACAGCCCTGGCAGCCCTAAACGGATAATACCCGACTGATTGTATGATTTGAATCCTGATCTATTACTGCTTTATATCTCTGTAATTGATTGTGTTTGGGGCTATGATTATAGTCCAGGCAATCGGTAACGAGATTGAACTCGTGGCTGAGATTCATTTGCCACGTGGGATGTGTTCGACGAACTCGAGTCGTGCGTTGCCTGTCGGCAGTGGCTAGGCCACACGAAGTTGTTTATGCACTTCATGTCGTGCAGCTCAACGGGCGATCGTGCTAGTCGAGCTCATCAAGTAACCCGATCTGCCTTATGCATGTTCACCCTGTTTGGTCGCTACTGCTTGAACCTAGGGTACCAAACTTACCAGTGGCGATCCCCGTTTAACCATGGTACCTAGATCCGCTAAGTCGCATGAGCCGGGCATGGTGGTATGGGACACCGTGGTCGAGCTGTCGGCCTACGCTGGGGCCATGTGCCTCCCCGTAGTGACCATTGCGCAATCAACTCGTGAGCCGAATATGGTGGTATGGGACACTGTATTCGAGCTGTCGATACCTCGGCGAGAGCCGAGTACGGTGAGATCTGTGCTCGTGCTGACGGGCGACGAGTCCTCCGTAGTATCATCGAGTACACTCCAAGGGTCTGTGATTGGCCACGAGTCTTTCACAGCAACTAGAGTGCGAGTTGAGCCGAGTACGGTGAGACCTGTACTTGAGCTGACGGCTAGTGATTGAGCCGAGTACGGTGAGACCTGTACTCGAGCTGACGGCCAGCAATTGAGCCGCATACGGTGAGATCTGTATCCGCGCTGACGGGTGATGAGCCCTTTGCGATGCCTTCACTACGCTTCTCAAACCATAACATCGTATGAGAATAACTAGGATTGACGACCCTAGAATGGATCATGTTTGGGAATGATACAAGGGAGGTACCTTAGTTTCCCAATACTGCTGTTTGAAATGGACTAATAAAAACTTGGTAATCATGAGCATCATCGCACCGCATGTGCTTTGTAGATGTGGCGCACTGAGGGAGTAAGCATTCGCGAACGTAAGATGATGTCGCTTGAGGGTGGTTTGGCAAGGGCATACAGCATCATGTCATTTCATTCTTGCATTTAATAAGAGTAGTTAGAAATGCTTGATTTGTACTGCTTTATCATTACTGCTTGATTGATTTGATAACATGTTAACTTATGCTTTACTGTTCCACTGAGTTGATCACTCACTCCCACGTTACGGGACGGTGTTCCGAACACCCACCAGATTTGTTGAATTTCAGGTGATGGCGATGCTTGTGAAGCAGAGCCGGACTACTTCTGTGATGATAGGAGGAGTTCTCCTATCTGTATCTCTCTGGCAGGTCAATGAAGACCTGATAAGGTATTGACGGGGCTATGGCACAGGGGATAGGAGGCACTACACTTCCTCACATTTGGTACATTTTAGAACCGCACTTGTATTTATTTAACCTGGTAATGTTATCACACTCTGGAGACTCATCATATATTATATATTTTATCTATCTATCACAGTCTTCCGCTTGCAAACTTAACTGTCTCTGGAGTATGATATCCTGTTTTGGCTTAATCTCACTCATGTTCAATGCACAAATTCAATCAACATCCAATCATCATTCATTTTGTTGCATAGTGATGTTCTGGAACTCGGGAGTTGAGTTTATGCTCGACCCCCGATTTTCAGGGCGTTACAAGATGGTATCAGAGCATGATTTTGATTAAACCGGACCTGGGTTATGGTCACACGACGCACACTGACGCACTCTGACTTAGGAGGGAGCGACGGAATGTAGAAACAGTCTTAGGCATCCCTGTTCAGTCCAACGGCTAATTCACTGAAAACGAACGCCGAAATTGAGTCTGTCGCACGGGTCGACCTTAAAACGTTTCTAGGTTGTCTAGTGAAGGGTCTAGATCACAATCCACCTCATCCCAATCATGGAGAATCAGGAAAATGTGCGATAAACGTGATGAGGATAACTACTCCGAATCCTTGGAGCTTCTCTGGACTTCTCGAATCTACAAGAGGAGAAAGCAGAACTACATTCTAATAAATTCGAAATTGATTAATGAATGCTTAAAAAAATGAGTTCACAACCCTTTAAATAAGGATACCAGGTAATGGGAAAGAAATCAGGAACAAACTACAACTAAAACTTCTAGAATTCGCGACTTACTATGGGTCGTGATGTCTACTAGTGGGTAAGGTTTTCGGTCAAAAAAATAGTAAGTGTCCTAAACGACTTCACCAAATTGTTCTCCTAATTATTATAAACCCTTTTCTCGTTGGGCACAACTCCTAAAGCCCAATGGATGAAGAGAAATCAAACTAAAACTACTACTTTAGCAAAACGAAATTTAAACGGAGAAATGACCGTCAATCAGTGGGTTTTCTCGCAATTTCGGGCTGCGCAACCCAGCGTAGCTGGGTTGGTTGGCTTCATTAGCTCGTTCTACCCCAAATTCATATATTTTACGTCAGATAACTCATTCCGGATTGCAAGTTACGTCCGGTTTAACCCGAAACTATCCGAAATTGAACGAACCGGAGTCGGGGGCCTCCCCACTTAAAACCGATGGGACCCAGGGTCGAACCAGGGTGTTTCTGACACCTTGGGACCATGGAGAGCAGATCCCCACTGCGGCGGCGCGGTTCCGGCCAAGTCCGGCCGCGGCGGCGCCGCGGGTCGGGCGGCGCGCCGCCGCCCGGTCGATTTTCCGGCGCTGGTCCGAGCATGGGCTGGGTCGGTTTGACCCCCCCTACCTCATGGCACGTGCCATTTTCAGTTTTGGTTAGGATAAATAGGGCTGGAAGCTCCCTCTTTCCATTTCACCCCTCTTTTCAAACACCTCCAAACCCATTTTCGATTTTTCTCAAAACCCATCCCTCCAAACCTTGCAATCTTTCATTTTCTTCCATAACCCACACACCATCCATCCTTCCATAATGTTTACAACATAACTTACCCCCTACCCTCTCCATTCTCTCTCATTTGAGCGCTTACATGCCTCATTTGAAGCTCTAAAATCGTGCAAGCTCTCAACCCATCCCATCCACTCATTTTCCTCCTTCAATCCCTGTCCGTTGGGGCCTTTACAATCATATGTTGAGGCTCACATCTGTGGAGAACCAAAAACTCCAGCCCCCCATTTCCCTTATCCACATTTTCCATGGCTCTATCCGAGCTCATCCATATGTTGTCTTGTAGTTTGCATGGGCTACTATCTTAGGGTGGTTATGTTTTCCTGTTGATAGGTGTAGTAGTTGGTAGGATGTTTTAGTTATTTGAGAACGTTTAGGGTCCGTTCGGCCAAATTACATTAGGTAAGTTTACGGTGGATAGAATTGTAAAAGTAATAATAAATGTATATGTAGGGTATGGCCCTAGGTTGGTTGTATCCCATGTTTTCTAATACCATGTTTGGAATGTATGCAATAAAGAGTATACCCTAGGTTGTTCCTCTTACACTTAGGAGTTCCGATTCCTGGGATTGGAAATCCCATCTCACACTTTCCAACACATGGCTCATTTTCCAAAGCCTATAAATTAATTTTTATCCCACCCACCCACCTACCAACCATGTCACTCCCAATCCCGAGGTAGGACTAGTAATGCGGTCCCATTCAATACAACTTAAGACTACTGGCCTAATAGTGTTGAAGTGATAAAGTCCCTTGATATACATTAACCCACCACACTCTGATAGCTTAAGCTTTTAGAGTAAATGGTTGTTTGACAAATATGGCCCATAGAGTTTGGACCTAGAGCAGTGCTTTGACGGACCTGACGGTATAGGCAATCCAACCAGGACCCCCTCAGTTGGTTGAGCATATGTGAAATGCTCGGGCGTAGTTAAATTCAACTACAGGCAGCTCAATTCCAATTAGACAACTTTAACCCTAAGTAATAAAACCCTTCCTTGTATTAGGAATGAAGTGAAATCATCTAGCATAGAGGCATAGACTTTAAATCACAACTAGTGGATTACCGCTACGCATACGTTGAGCCTAGGCTGCTGACTAGACTAAGAAATATAAACGACTAACAATACTAAGATAATTGAGTGATGGACGTAGTTAGTTGGCTTGAATAGGTTGGAACGAGACCCCGTTCCTTTGTTGAATCCTCTCGATACCCATAGGTATCAATGCCATCGTACACATCGTCGATGAAAGGCAGACCAATGTTTTTCCCATTTCATGTCAAGGATAGGTTATAAATTACACCTTGTTCCGACATACGGATCAGGGCATAGCTCTTGAGCCTCGAGGGTGAAAATAAATTTTTAAGGGGGGTAGAACATTATGAGCCCAATCTAGTTAGGTCACCTGATATGCCTCTTTGATCTGGGTGGCGCAGCGGAAACGCGGTGGACCCTACCCCACTGGCCCAGGATCGAAACGGTGCTCGTTGAGTACGAGCATTATAGAAGCCCTAGCAAGTTCTACTATAAGGAACCGTTTTAGGATGATCTAGTACGATTTGATTCACCATTTCCTTGGACATAGATAATAATGAGGACTCTCTTAGACTAAGACCTAAAGGGCAACCTTAGAATAAACAATTTGAGCCTTTCAATGACGGGCATTCCCTACTCTTAGAGATTGATCGGACTACGGAGTTACTGAAATATACAACTGCGAAACATTCGCGGCTTGACCCAATTCTCAATCCTGGGTGACTACCAATGGACTCACTGCTTGGCCGAGCAGAAGACCAGGATCCACCAGGATTCGGAAGGGATACGCTGAGCTTTCTACCCTGGCCCGGTAGATGATCGATGTATCAGGATTAAGCCCACCATAAACGTCTCTCCGTGTTGGTCAAACAATGAAAACAGTTATCTTACTCTAAATTGTTGGGATTTGTCGTCAAGACTCCTAATAGGTAAATAAATAACCGTCAGGGTAAGAGAAATGGATAAAGAATTAAGTTTTAAGGGGGGTAGACTAAAATGAACCTGCTGGTATTTACCCTACCACGCGTAGAAACTTGAAATCAATAAGTCTTAGGCAAATGAAATAATAGAAATTTTCCCTTATTACCCTTAGCCAATTTCGGGGGCGAAATTTTGTTTTAAGGGGGGTAGATTGTAACATCCCGGATTTTTGCCAATTTGGGATTAGATGTCCTTAGGCGATGGGTTGCTCTTAATACCTTATTATTTCGTCAGAACTGAACCCCACAGTCTAAAATCGCTTCTGAACCCATTTCCTTCACAAATCCCACCCTTCACTACCTTGTGCCTTCAATTTTTCAAAGCACTTTCGCCCTAGACACTAACTTAAACTAGCTAAGTAGTAAAACTTGGATCACTTTATATACAAACTGCAAAGGCCTAAGTACCATCTCTACCAGAAAACAATTAGGATTAAATCCTTTAGAAATTTAACAAAGTTAACTAAGTGCAAACTCGATTAGCCATGAAATCCGTTGGGATCGCTTTAAATACGATCTGCAAGACCCAAAACTTGTAAAACATGTGACTCTAGGTTACCCTAAAGTCTAGAGCCAAACTCATTACCCGTCTGCTCTCGGGACTGAAACGAAACTTCGTATGAGGTCTAGATCGCACATCGGGAGTCCGATTAACACGAATCTAAGGAACTAGGACCGCCCCACTGGGCTTGACAATCATCTCAAAAATCAGCTCCGACCGATGTCCCACGGTCATTTATTTCGATCCGGAGCGAGGGTGTGTGAAAAACACTATTCCTTTGAAAAGAAAATATCTGGAATAGTGATCTGGCACCTTTCGCTTGCGCATCAGTATTAAGCAACCTGACCGTCAGAATCAGACCAAATTACACACCCTCGGATCAGGAAAAATTTCAGGAACATTTACATGTACTTGGAATTTCGGATCGTGGCCCACTGACCGTTGAACTGAAAGTGGTCCGCCACGTGCGATCTGGGAATCCGATCGAGTCGAAAACGTGATCCCTCATAGATCCATGTGTGGTGAGCTTAAGTCTGACGTTTGGCTCAAAGAGGGCCACCAGAACACCTCTTTTGAGCTGGAAAAGTGGCGAATATCCTATATTAGCAGTAACCCTTGAACAGGAGTCTATTTCGGTGAAGTTTTAGGCTATAAAAGGACCTTAAACCCTCTCCCATTCCAGCCATACGAATTTGGATTTGAGAGAGGGAAAAGAGAGAGAAAGTGAGGGAGAAGTGGGAGAAACTCCCTGCCGTCGTTCCCTGCCACCACACGGGCTGCACCATCTCGTTCTCATCGCTTTTCCGGCGATTCCAGCCCCGTTTCTAGGTAAGAAACCCTAACCCTAATCTGATTTGGGGCTTGGGTGGTTGTAGGTTGTGAAATAGCTAACCTATTTCGTTCTCTAGGTTGCCAAACTCCCGTATACGGAAGCTTAGCGAACCTATCAACTCCGTTACGATTCTACGACAAAGGTGAGGACTTTAAGCGTATAAGTTACGTTTTTCAACGCTTTCAATGTCAGATAATGATAGATTCATGATCTGCATGCAAATGCACATGTACAAAGTGCTTTCCGTTTCCTGTTTCGATTAGCGATAAAGAATATGGATTTTCACATACTCTAGATATACGTAGAAATACCGTATACGTATTTTTCTTGGGAAAATGTTTGACATGTTTATTTAATGTTTGATTATATCATGTGTGGATAAAATGCTAGTTTGGCGAAAGGGATCGCAAAAATACATGTTCATGTGTAAAGGTCATGTATGTAGAAATTGCGCATTCTAGAAATTCCGCATACGTGCGGATTTTGGAAATATAATTGTCATGATTAATTGTTGTATGAATATGGTATACGCGGATAAAATAACCGCTTAGCGAAAGAATAGCCCTAATACATGTTTGCTAACATACACTAGGTATGTTGGAATAGTGTATTCTAAGTGTTTGTGAAAATGGCCGAATGAGTATAGAATTCTCATTCGTGCTCGCCATGACTAATTGTCATGGATATATGATTGTTGTAATGGCGATATCCCTTTGACGAAAGGATTTGCCCTAAATCACGCCACGGCCAGTATACACTATATATGCTAAAATGTGTGGCCCAAGTGTTTGTGGAAATGACTGAATGGATATGGAACTTGGATTCCTGCTTGCCATGACTATCCGTCGTGGGTGTACGCGTGTTATGTTTGGGGCAACTCCCTAGCGAAAGGATTTGGCCTAATGCCTATGTGATCGACATATGTCATGTATGTTGATGTATGTTTGCTTAAGTGTTTCTTGAAATGTCTGAATGTGTAGTAGTTGGCAAATTGTAATATATAAGGGTGTTGAGATATGATTCTCAACCTCTTTTCACTATGTGTATGATCTCCTTTAATAGTTGTGTGATTAGGATTTGAACATGTACCAACTCATGCTTGTGTTGTGCTCCATAACATGCTCAACTGTTTTATGATTTTAACTATGTAATGCATATGTTTGAATTTATATTTATGTTGTATGATCCGTCATGGGTGATGGGGGAGCGGAGCAACGAGTGCGTGCAACAGCCCTGGCAGCCCTAAACGGATAATACCCGACTGATTGTATGATTTGAATCCTGATCTATTACTGCTTTATATCTCTGTAATTGATTGTGTTTGGGGCTATGATTATAGTCCAGGCAATCGGTAACGAGATTGAACTCGTGGCTGAGATTCATTTGCCACGTGGGATGTGTTCGACGAACTCGAGTCGTGCGTTGCCTGTCGGCAGTGGCTAGGCCACACGAAGTTGTTTATGCACTTCATGTCGTGCAGCTCAACGGGCGATCGTGCTAGTCGAGCTCATCAAGTAACCCGATCTGCCTTATGCATGTTCACCCTGTTTGGTCGCTACTGCTTGAACCTAGGGTACCAAACTTACCAGTGGCGATCCCCGTTTAACCATGGTACCTAGATCCGCTGAGTCGCATGAGCCGGGCATGGTGGTATGGGACACCGTGGTCGAGCTGTCGGCCTACGCTGGGGCCATGTGCCTCCCCGTAGTGACCATTGCGCAATCAACTCGTGAGCCGAATATGGTGGTATGGGACACTGTATTCGAGCTGTCGATACCTCGGCGAGAGCCGAGTACGGTGAGATCTGTGCTCGTGCTGACGGGCGACGAGTCCTCCGTAGTATCATCGAGTACACTCCAAGGGTCTGTGATTGGCCACGAGTCTTTCACAGCAACTAGAGTGCGAGTTGAGCCGAGTACGGTGAGACCTGTACTTGAGCTGACGGCTAGTGATTGAGCCGAGTACGGTGAGACCTGTACTCGAGCTGACGGCCAGCAATTGAGCCGCATACGGTGAGATCTGTATCCGCGCTGACGGGTGATGAGCCCTTTGCGATGCCTTCACTACGCTTCTCAAACCATAACATCGTATGAGAATAACTAGGATTGACGACCCTAGAATGGATCATGTTTGGGAATGATACAAGGGAGGTACCTTAGTTTCCCAATACTGCTGTTTGAAATGGACTAATAAAAACTTGGTAATCATGAGCATCATCGCACCGCATGTGCTTTGTAGATGTGGCGCACTGAGGGAGTAAGCATTCGCGAACGTAAGATGATGTCGCTTGAGGGTGGTTTGGCAAGGGCATACAGCATCATGTCATTTCATTCTTGCATTTAATAAGAGTAGTTAGAAATGCTTGATTTGTACTGCTTTATCATTACTGCTTGATTGATTTGATAACATGTTAACTTATGCTTTACTGTTCCACTGAGTTGATCACTCACTCCCACGTTACGGGACGGTGTTCCGAACACCCACCAGATTTGTTGAATTTCAGGTGATGGCGATGCTTGTGAAGCAGAGCCGGACTACTTCTGTGATGATAGGAGGAGTTCTCCTATCTGTATCTCTCTGGCAGGTCAATGAAGACCTGATAAGGTATTGACGGGGCTATGGCACAGGGGATAGGAGGCACTACACTTCCTCACATTTGGTACATTTTAGAACCGCACTTGTATTTATTTAACCTGGTAATGTTATCACACTCTGGAGACTCATCATATATTATATATTTTATCTATCTATCACAGTCTTCCGCTTGTAAACTTAACTGTCTCTGGAGTATGATATCCTGTTTTGGCTTAATCTCACTCATGTTCAATGCACAAATTCAATCAACATCCAATCATCATTCATTTTGTTGCATATGTGATGTTCTGGAACTCGGGAGTTGAGTTTATGCTCGACCCCCGATTTTCAGGGCGTTACAGGACCCCTTGCAATCTTTCCATCCATGTCCCTCAAGACATAGGCTCCTCCCTCGAGGACCTACTCAATGCTTAAGGATCGGTCCTTCTGATCGATTAACAGTACCATTTTCCAAACTGTATCACATACTCTGAAATACTTTCCTTTCACCTTTTTGTTATACGTGCGCGCTATGTCCGCTTTGTTGGCCACGATTGAATCTAAAGCCCTTATACGACTCTCATCTAGTCCCTCGAGTTCGGCCAACATTGCCTTTGTGAACTCTAGAGGAGTTAACTTGGCCTGATATGCGATTCGTAGTGATGGTATCATGATCTCTAGGGGCAGGACCGCATCATGTCCATAAGTTAATGCAAATGATCTCACCCCAGTACTCGTGCAAGGTGATGTTCTTTAGGCCCAGAGTGCCTCAGATAGTTTGGTATGCCATTCTCAAAAATTTTCTTGGATTATTTTCTTCAAGGTGCTCTTGATTACTTTGTTGCTAGCCTCAGCCTGGCCATTAGCCTGAGCATAGTATGGGATTTTTGTGTCGTATCTATTGGCCATCGCCCGTGTTCACAACCCCAAATGTAGGGTCACGATGTAGTAATAATCTCGGTGAGACCGAGGTCGAATCCACAATGATTAAACTTATACGTTTCTGAAGGCAACTAGAAGTAGAATTAGAAGGATATGTGAATCTAAATCTAAAATTGTAGAGAGAGTAATTGTGAATAAAGTAGTTAAAGCTGGTGAATTTAAAGGCGGGATGTAACACCCTGAAAATCGGGGGTCGAGCATAGGCCCGACTCCCGAGTTTCAACACATCACTTATGCAACATAGATAATGATGATTAAATGATAACCGTGTTAGTATATTAAATATGAGTGAGATTAAGCTAAATCAGTATATTATACTCCAGATACAATTGAATCACGCAAGCGGAAGACTGTCATAGATAGATAATAAACATATAAGTTGTAGTATGTCTCCAGAGTATAAACACGTCCCAGGTGAAATATTACAAGTATCGATTCAAAATACAAAATTTTAAAAATGTGATGGTCCTCTACGATGTATAAGCCCTAAAGCCTCGTCGATTAGAACGGCTCACATGAACCTGCCTGAATACTGCATGTACGTGAATGCCTCCTCGTTGTCACAAAAGTCGGGCTCCACCTCAGGAGTCGCGTCGCCATATGAAATTAAGACAGAGTCTGGTTGTTGTTTAAAATACCGTCCCGTAACGTGGGAGTGAGTGATCAACTCAGTGGAACAATAAAATAAAGGTTAACATGTTATCAATTCAATTAAGCAATAATGATAAGGCAGTACAACAATCATGTTATAAATACTCTTGATTAATACGAAATGATATGTAAGAATGATGCATGCCCTCGCCTACACTCCCTCAGCATCTTTATTTTACGACGCGCATGGCAACCACCCGAAAGTGCTCTTCCACGCCAAAGCACATGCAATGCGGTGCATGTATGTGATTAGCCGGGTTCTTACTTAGGTTTATTCATACAGCAGGATTGGGAAACTAAGGTACCTCCCTTATATCGTTTCTCAAACAATGATCCATTCTAGGGTCGTCAGTCCTAGTAAATCTCATACGATGTTACGATTCTAAGTCACTGCAAAGGGCTCGTCGCCTGATCAGTGCAAGCCTAGTTTATACTCTAGTTACTACGGAAAGGCTCGTCGCCTCCACGTAGACTCAGAATACGCTCGAGGTCCCTACAAAGGGCTCGTCGCCTGATCAGTGTAGGCCGAAAGCTCGAATACAGTGTCCCATACCACCGTATTCTGCTCACGAGTCTGGGTTGTTCAATTGTCAATACGGGTGGGCTCGTCGCCCCGGCATAGGCCGACAGCTCCACCACGGTGTCCCATACCACCATGTCTGGCTCATGAGTCTTAGTGGATCGAGGTACCAAAGTTAACAGGGTTTCCACTGGTGAGTTTGGTACCTTAGGTTCAAGCAGTAACGTCCATACATGGTAAATATACATCGGGTCAATCGGGTTATTTGACAAGCTCGACTAGCACGAGCGCACCTCGAGTCGATCGACATGAAGTGTATAAGCACTCCGTGTGGCCTAACCACTGCCGTCGATCAAAGTACGGTTTGGATTCAGCGAACACGTCCTTTGTGGTAAAACAATCTCAGCCACCAAATCAAGGCCTGTTACCGATTGCCTGGACTATGTAGTAGTCCCAAACACATTTAATTATAACAAGTAATCATATGAGAAAGTGAAAACAGTAATAAATAAAGAAATCAAATCATGCAATCAATTGAGCATTCCATGGAAAAACATGAATTTTTGCATATGTATTCCTACACATGCGAAAACTATCATATAAAGTACATGGGGGAAATCATGCAAATAGTTAGGGTAGTTGAGAATCATATCTCAACACTCATATAAGTACACTTTACTAACTCCTAACTCATTCAGACATTTTCACAAACACTTAGGCTTCACGTTGTAACATACACAACGTATGTTAGCATAACATGAATTAAGGGGGATCCTTCCGCCAAGGAGTTGTTACACATACAACGATCATACATCCATGACAATTACTCATGGCAAATACAAATACAAACTCCATACTTATTTAGACATTTCTACAAACACTTAGACTACACATTTCAACCTACACAGTACAACTCAACTTCAAACAATATTAAGGCAAATCCTTTCAAAAGGAGTCATCGCATCTACAACAGGCATACATCCACGGCCAATAATCATGGCAAGCTTAAATCCAGATTCCAAACCAATACGAACATTTCAATAATTTCATGTACTACTCTATACTTAACACGAGACGTATATAGTCGAAAAGCGAAACAAACATCGCATTTGGCATGTGAAATCGCACCCATGTCAGTAATAAATCATTAGCCGACATTGAAAGCCTTGAAAACCATAACCTAAACATTTATAGTCCACACCTTACGCCGGTAAACGCGTAACGGATTCGTTTTAAACACGTAGTCTTTGTCACCGGCAGAATGACAACCTATAGCATGAACTAGGTTAGTTATTTCATCATTTAAACTATTTGAAACCCTAGAATGGATTAGGGTTAGGTTTTCTTACCCAAGTAAGGCATTGGAGACACTGGAAGAACTACACGGAAGTGGTGTTTCAGCAGGCGGATTAGCAGGGAAGAATCCCAGGAATCTTTACCAACTTCTCTCTCACTTTCTCTCTTTACTCTCTTCTCTCTCCTAGAGCTTTTCCCAAATTCGTATGGAGTGAATGAGAGAGGGTGTAAGGCCCTTATATAGGCCCAAAATTGATGGGAATGGCCCCAGGGCCATGGTATACTTAGGTTATAACCAAAAGGGGACTGTTTCGATCCAACGGAGCACTTTTGGAGCCCCTTTTTCTGCGTGCGGCCGGACTTAAGCTCCCTGACATTGGATCTAGGTCAGGTTAAGTTTTTGGTCCGATCGGATTTACAGATCGACCGCGGCGAACCAGTTTCAGTTCGACGGTCACCAGTACTCGATCAGGGCCACAAGTACACTGCCATGTATGGAAAATTTCTCCTGATCCGAGGGTGTATTTGGGTCAGATTCTGATGGTCTGAATTCTTATATTCGGCCCGCAAGCGACAAGTCTCAGATTACTTAAATTTAGATTTTTATTTCTAAAATATCCACGTTTCTCACACACTTCGCTCTGGCTCAAGCAAATATCTTCGGAATACTATCTGGACTTGATTTCCGAGGTGGTGGTCAAGTCCAGCAAGGCGGTCTAATTATATAATTTTGTAGCAATCAGACTTTCGACGTGCGGTACAGGTCCAATCGAAGTTTCAATGTGCTCCCAAGAGCAACCGGGAATAGAGTTTGATCCTAGATTTTAGGGTAACCTAGTGTCAATGATTCTACAAGTTTTGGGTCTTGTAGATCGTATTTAAAGTGATTAGTGCTAATTTCACATGAAATCTCGTTTAACACTAGTTAACTCTCGCCTAATTTCTAAAGGATTTGGTCCTTAGTGATTTCTGCCTGAGGTGGTACTCGGGTCTTTGTACGGATTTTTTCAAGACATTATAATCTACCCCCCTTAAAGAAAAATTTCGTCCTCAAAATTAGTACCTTTTCGTATTCCTCGAGAATCTTAGGGTAGTTTTTTCGAACCTCGGCTTCTGTCTCCCAAGTAGCCTCTTTCTCAGTATGATGTGTCCACAGTACCTTTACCAGTGGGATAACCTTGCTACGCAATACCTGCTCCTTCTTGTCTAAGATACGTGTCGGTCACAGTATATATGTAGCATCTTCGCTCAACTGTACCTGCTCCCATCTAATAATGTGGGAAGGATTAGGAACGTATTTCTTCAGCATAGATACATGAAATACGTTGTGCACGCCCACAAGTGGTGTGGGCAGAGCAACGAACCTCGGCGTAAGCTTCCCCTCCTGCCAAACCGAAGGACTCCCTTCACAGGAGAAACTCTGAGGAACACATGGTCTCCAACCTCAAACTCAAGCGGTCGTCGTCTCGTATCAGCGTAGCTCTTCTTCCTGCTCTGCGCCGTCAGAAGTCGACGCCTGATAATGTCGATCTTCTCTGAGGTCGCCTGTACTAACTCCGGACCAATCAAAATCTTCTGGCCAGCCTCTGCCCAGCAATGCGGTGCTCTACACAGGCGACCATACAGGGCCTCATATGGAGCCATGTCAATACTCCCTGAAAGCTGTTATTGTAGGCGAACTTTGCATACGGGAGACAGTCATCCCAACTGTCCTTGAAGTCTAAAACACAAGCCCGCAGCATATCCTCCAAAATCTTATTCACCTGCTCCGTCTGCACGTCGGTCTGTGGGTGGAACGCGGTACTGAACTTCAACTACACACCCATCGCTTCCTGGATACGAGTCCAGAAGATAGATGTGAATCACCTGTCTCGGTCTGACACGATTTCCAAGGGAATTCCATGCAGACGCACTATCTCCTTGATGTACAGCCTGGCCAACTCGTCTGCAGAGTTCGAGACTTTAATTGGGAGGAAGTGGGCCGACTTAGTCAATCGGTCCACGATCACCCAAATGTAGTCGTGTCCCTTCCTCGTCTTCGGTAACCCTGAGATGAAATCCATAGAGATGAAATCCCATTTCCATTCAGCTATGGGCAGGTGCTGAAGCAGTCCAGGAGGTCGGTGATGTTCAACCTTGACCTGCTGGCACGTGAGACAACGGGACACATGGTCTGCTATGTGGGCCTTCATGTTGTCCCACCAATACGATCTCTTCATGTCTCGATACATTTTCATGCTACCAAGATGCATCGCAAGCTTCGAACTGTGTGCAGCCTCGAGAACCTCCTGTCTTAAGTCATGAAGATTCGGGACACACAGGCGGTCGCGGTAACGCAAGCCTCCATCCGTACCAACTCTTCACTCGGCATTCTCATCATCGCTAGCGTGCTCTCGAAGCTCAGACAATCGTTCATTGCCCTTCTGGGCCTCGATAATCCTGTCATCAATAAGTGGCCGCACTCGAATGTGCGCGACACTCTCAAATGGCTCCTCCACGGTGAGTTTTTGCTCGAAGTCCCGCACAAATTCTACCATATCCCATTCTGCTATCATCAGCAGAGCCGCAAATGCTATAGCCTTCTTGCGGCTCAACGCGTCTGCCACAAGGTTGGCCTTGCTAGGATGGTAGGAAACCTCGAACTTAAAGTCCTTCAAGGTCTCCATCTATCGCCACTGCCTCATATTCAGGTCCCTCTGAGTGAATATATAGCGAAGGCTCTTATGGTCGCAGAAAAGCTCGAACTCCTCTCCGTAGAGGTAATGTCTCCAGAGCTTCAGTGCAAAGATGACGGTTGCCAACTCCAAGTTGTGCGTAGGGTAATTCTCCTCATGTTTCCTCAACTGTCGCGACGCATAGGCTATCACCCTGTCCTTCTGCATAAGGACACAACCCAGACCAACGCGAGACGCGTCGGTGTATATAGTATACTTAACCCCTTGTTCTAGCAATACTAGTACAGGGGCGGACGTCAACTTGTCATTCAGCTCTTGAAAGGCTGCTTCTGCCTTTTCATTCCAGGCGAACTTCAGATCCTTTCGTGTCAACTGAGATAACGGTCTGACAATCTTAGAGAAGTCCCTAATAAATCGACGGTAATACCCTACCAGACCAAGAAAGCTCATCACCTCAGTAACCGAACTGGGCTGCTCCCAGTCCTGAACCGTGGCTACCTTAGCGAGGTCAACTGATATCCCTTCCTTGGACACCACATGTCCCAGGAACTTGACTTCCTCTTTCCAGAAGTCGCACTTCTTATACTGTGCGAACAACTGGTTCTTCTTCAGAGTATCTAAGACTGCTCGCAGGTGTTCCTCGTGCTCTTCCTGACTCTTGGAGTATATCAAAATGTCATCTATAAACACGATGACAAATCGAAAAAGAAATGGCTGAAATACCCTGTTCATCAAGTTCATGAACATGGCCGGAGCGTTCTTAAGGCCGAACGACATCACGAGAAACTCATAGTGTCCAAACTGGTCTTAAAGGCTGTCTTCTGCACGTCCTCATCCCTGACGTGCAACTGATGATACCCTGACTGCAGATCGATGTTCGAGAAGTATCGTGCCCCCTTCAACTAATCAAACAGATCATTTATCCTGGACAAAGGATACTTGTTCTTTACCGTCACTTGGTTCAACCTGCGATAATCAATACATAATTGCAGTGAACCGTCCTTCTTCTTCACAAATAACACGGGCACTCCCCACGGGGACACATTAGGCTGTATAAAGCTTGCATCCAACAGATCATCGATCTATTTCCTCAACTCCTCCATCTCACAGGGAGGCATACGATAAGTCGGTAATGAAATAGGAGTCGTATCAGGCACCAGATCAATGGTAAAGGTGATCTCGCGCCGAGGAGGTAATCCGTGTATCTTTCTGAACACGTCCGCAAAATCCTGAACTACAGACATGTTCCCAAGTGTCGGGCCATCAACATGCTCTAATACAGTAGCATAACAACTGATGCGGTAGTACCAACTGACCTACACTGGGAATGTAAAGGTCGTGCCCTCAGGTCCCTGGGCTGTTACCACCTTAGCATCATAATCGATCTCTGCCTTCATTTCCGTGAGCCAATCCATACCGAGAATCACATCGTAATGGCAAAACGGTGCGACCATCAGGTCAACGAACATTGTCCAGCTCCCTAGGTCTATCGAACAACCCCTACACATCTTGGTCGAGTCTGAGAAGGTCCCCGTAGCGGTAAGGAGTCTCAACCCGACCAGGACTAGTTTCTAACCCTAGTCGTTTGACTGCTGCGCATGATACTATAGAGATAGTGGACCTATTGTCCACTAATAAGAAGACGGGTGTACCTTGAACATGCGCTGTGACCTCGAAAGCCACAGGTGCTGTAACTGCTGTCTCTGATGCCTCAGCTGTAAGTGAGTGCACCCGAGCCTGCTGCTGACGGTTCGGCTGCGGAACCATTGGCTGTTGAGGCGGCCTGAAGCGAGGTGTAGGCGGCCTGAAAGATAGATGCGTTGGTGCTGACCGTAGAGGTGGTGCTGATATGGGTTGACGAAGCTGGCGGTCGATCCTCTGAGGTGGCGAGAATCTGCTGTCCCTCATCCTGCTAAAACAATATCGGTCTGTATGCCCTGCCTTCCCATAGTAAGTGCATCGCAAACCCGCTCGTCCCATCTGAGTCGGTGGCGCCGCAAGCCTGGGAGTAGAGTCTGCTCATGGTCTCTTGCCAAGAAATGACCTGGCCGTGAAATCAGATCGGGGCCTAGGGGCCACGGGTGCTCGCATACGGGACTGTCTGTCCTCATCCTGCTCAGCCTGCATGGACATGCCGACTAGCTCAACATAAGTAGATATGCTAGTGCAACACATCTTCGAGCGGATCTCTGGTCGCAGACCCTCAGCAAATCGTCGCATCCGCATATCCTTATCCCCCAATATCAGGGGAATATACCTGCCCAACTCCATAAACCTGTTCTCATACTTCGCCACTGTCATGCCTCCCTGTCGAAGGCGTAGGAACTCACTCTCCTTCTCATGGCGGTAAGTGAGAGGATAATACTTCTCGTGGAAGCATGTCTTGAAAGCCTCCCATGTCCACACATAGTCTTCCGCAACAGTGCGGAGAACACTGTCCCACCACAAGCTGGCCTCCTTCTCCAGCATGAAGGTAACCAGCTCTCTGACTCACTACAGCGCAGCAGCTTGAGCATCTTAGAGATGCGGTTAAGCCAATACTTAGCCTCCTCGGGTCGGTGAGTACCCGCAAAAGTGGGAGGCTGTAAGCGCTGGAATCTCTCAAACGCGCCGCTAGTACTAGAGGTCCCAGCAGAGTGCATAGGTGATGCAGGTGGAGTCACCCCCATACTCTGGGCAAAAATACCAGCCATGGAGGTCAAAAACTGCTGTTGCTGCTATGGCTGTTGCTACTGATATTGTGGCTGCTGCTGCTGCTGTGCCTGCTGCTGCTGCATCAGAAACATCATGTGCTTCAGCCTATCAGTAGGGGGAGTCGGCTGAGGCATGGGTGGCGTCGACGTAGGCGCACGGTTCTGCTCAGGAACCAATGGCGTAACAGGTGGCACCACAAGCAATGTCATAGGTGACGGCCCAGTGGCAGGGCCCGTGGCCAGCTGAGAATCAAGCATGGCAATGTGTGTCAGGCCCAACCAAGGGTCCATCTAGCTATCACTCAGGGGAGGTGCCCCGTCAGTCGGATCGCCAAAAGTGAGACGCGCCGCAACTCGTGTAGTCTTAGGTGGCATTCCCTATATTCAACATAGGGTGCAACCCAGGTCAGATTCAGCATACACACAAACTTAATTACGCAGCATTCATACATAGATTAAAGCAACTTCATACATTTCATTTACCAAAATTGTCATAATACATGAGACACAGTGTTACATGAATCATGACAGAAGATGCATGTGAGCTAATACAACCAAGACTTCAAACATTTAAAACATTCTACTAACTACTACACTACTAGGCCTATCAACATGAAAAGACAAAGATCCTAACACAGCAACAAAATAAGCCACGGGGCAATGGCATAGATGACTAGGTATCCGAGTCTGGCGATGGAGGAGGGACACCCTTATCCTGCAGGCAACACAGGATGGACTTCAAAGTGCGAGTCACTTTCTTAAACTTGTGTTTTACGAGGGCTCGAAGATCGATTATATCCTGTCGTAGGACAGCTTGACCCTCCTCAAGTCGAGCTAAACAGGCATCCCTAGAAGCCCAATTAGTGTCCTGCTCCGGTGTCGTAGGAGGAGAGCTCTCATCTGTGTCCTGAGCCACCTCTTCTTCTTTGCCCTGCTCTTCTTCTATTTCATCTCCACCTTCTTCCTCACTCTCTTCCTCTTCGCTCTCCGTCTCTTCCTCACTCTCTTCAAGCTGGGCTTGTCCTCGCCGTGGCCCGATGTCCATTTGATTGAGAGTAGTTTCATTGATATTATGGATCGGCACCGGCCTTTCCGCTACAAGTCTGTAGCCAAACTCATGTGCAATCTTGCATATGAGTCGGCCGAAGAGGAGTGAATCAGTCCTTCTATTGGAGCGTGCGGTAAGAACTATCTGTCGCAAAACATACGTAGGCACGCACAACTTCTCTCCCTGCCCCACTTGGTACAGAAAATCTACCATCAGTCGCGTACACTCGCTGCGATTGCTCCACATAGGGTAAATGTTGAACATGAAAATGTGATAGAGAAGACGGAAGTCGTCAGTCATATTGGTCACTAGAAGACTATTGTTTAGCTGCCACTGAACCAGTCGACCATAAAGAAACCACGTGCGGCTATCCCTTTCACATGCACTCTTCAGATTCTGCTCACTTGCATGTACCTCGCCAAGGGGCACATTCATAAGCCGAGATATTAAACCAACGTCAATTGTGGCCTCCCGATCTCTTCTGAATGGGATCTTGAATTGCAAGGGCTCCAGCATAGGCTCTCAAATGTGGGCATAAAAGGCTCGGACAGTGCCCCCATTTGTACGGTACTCACCCTCGAATAGCGGACCTCACCTGGCCTCTTCCAAGCGTTCGAACAACAGGTATTCCCCAAATAGCTGCCCATCCACATGAGCTTTAAAAAGGACCCTACGGCCCTCATAAATTCCATGCGACAACTCTGCCAATAGAGCCCTTCCGATGGGAGCCTGGGGATCAAGATCCCGCTTAGTTTGAAACTCCCGATCGGCGCTAGTACTCGCTGCGGCACCTCTCGGTCTCCTTGAACAAGCAGGGCGACTAGGCTCAACTTCTTCCACGGGAGCCTTTTTCTTTACCACGAGAGAAAGAATGGTGAAAATCAAGAAAATGGCCGTAATAAGCTCGAATAGAGCCATGGGAGATCCACTTATCTAGAAAAAGCACAATCTGTGTCCTTAATTGGGCATACAGATTGTCTAATTCCTTTAAGCGATGCCATGAATAACATATCCCATGTCCAAATCGGGCATATGGAATATGCAGTTCAGTAAAGCACCCTGTTTCTTCCTCTACAGGAACCTGTTCATGATCAGATACAAGCACCTAGAACAATCATCCAGACCACATCCATCCATAGACTCAAAAGTTCATAGATGGAGAAATATAGAATTTAAATCAATCAAGCACACTAGAGAAAGAAACAACCAATCTGATTAAAGTAAAATCAACATATGAGAACAAGGATTATTCGAATTAGGGGCTTCATCTCAGCCCTAGATAAAGAGTTTAGAAATCCATAAATCTAGATAGGAAAATAAAAACATAAGTTTGAAATAACAAAACCATTTTCCTTCTTTTTCTTTCTTTCTTCTCTTTCTTTCTTTCTTACTTTCTTTCCTCCCTTGTTGTAGATCTGGAATTCTCTGGATCTGAATATCCTCCCTCATGTTTTGGAACTCTTTTTATAACTGATGGAGTGGCTGGAGTGGTAAAAATCGGATCTGGGAAGCTGTCGCACGCGCAGCGAAAGCTTTTTCGCAGCTAAGTTCGGGGCCTCGAAATACCACACTTTCCTTGTTCAAATTCCAACAAACACCGTCCCTTAGGACTTTCTTGGGTCCTCTAGATGATGGACGGTTCAGATCTGCCATATGATCAAAGATGGTGGCCCACAATCGCCTAGAAAACCGGATTTTCAAATTGTGCGAAACCTTTCGCACCCTTTCGCTGTCGTGATCGGTGAGCCCCACAGAGGTGTTTTCTGGAAAATCCACCCCGTCCATTAGATTCAGGATGAAATTTCAGTCAGGAATGGGTAGTTTTGAAGGTCCATTAGCATGGCCCACAGAAGAAATCACAAACAAACTCAGTTTTTAACGTCCCGGGGCAGTCCACTTTTGGCTTCTGTACCGCACACGTGTGTACGCATGGGAGTGGAATCTCAGCATGGTTTTGTAGTTCTCATGGCCCTCTACAAGATGGACGGATCGGATCGTCCATACAGGTGACGGGTGGGGCCCACTGACGTCCGTAAAAACGGCCAGCGGCCGTTCCTCGCTGACGCACAAACGCGGAAGCTGATCCGCTGCGGAAGTGGTGGGGTCCACTGTGATATTTACTTGGGAAATCCAAGACGTCCACCGAATTTCTGTCGAAATTTCGGTCAGAAACACATATTTTTTCTCCATTCTGTTGTGGGCCACGGAAGATCTCGTTCCACCGTCCATTGCATTGTTGAACGGCCGGATTCTATTCTATGCTTTGATTTGAATTTTTGCCACCTAGGTAATAGTAATGTAGGCCATTTAGACCTGATAGACGGTGCAGATTGGCGGTTCGATGGACTGTGTGGACCCACAACCAAAACCCAATTCGAACAGGGAGACGCTGTTGCGTTCTCTTGTCTCGAGAAGAAGAGTCGGTCAGCAACGCTGACCGACTTTCTGATTTTTTTGGTGCACGTCTTGTGCACATGTACACTATACACATGCCACCTTAGGTGGGATCTACTGCAATGTGTATGAGCAATCCAATCCATCCATCTGTTTTGTCCCCTCAAATAATGTATTTCAACCAAATCTGAGGCATATCCAGAGACCAGGTGGGCCCCAAATTGAAGATTAATGGGCTGATCTGTCCGTTGGACTGCTTCCCGAGATCCTCAATGGCTGAAATTTAATATGTACGGTTAATTTATGGCCCCCAACACATGTATGAAGTTTCGAGTCAATTGGATGACGGGAACCATGTGATCTTGCATTCTGGACCCTTTTCAGGCCCCTTTAGCTTGATTTCCTCAGATCCCAGGCGTGTGGAATCTTCATTATCGGTTCTCTGGAGTTCATCCCGTGCTCTGGAGACTTTGGATCATGAAATCCATGCCTTCAACATTAATTTCCAATTAACGCTCCTGATTTCATCCTGTAATAAAAACACGAGTAAAATCTGGCATTAAACATTATCATGTATGTAAAATCAGGTAATTACTGGGTCTGATATGCAATATTTGACCCTCAACAGAGAGTGAAGAAAAGGGAAGAAAGGGATGGGATCTTTCGGTCTCCACGGATTTGAGCCTCAAAGGAGGGTGTAAGGGCTCAAATGAAAGGGAATAAAGAGGGAAAATGAAGAAATAGGATGGGTTAGTGGGTTTACACGAATTTGAGACTCAAATGGGGGTTTAAGAGCTCCAATGAGAGAGAATAGAGAGGTTAGGCAGCAGTGGAGGAGGGTCTTTAGCAGGGTAGTGGAGAGAGTACACGAAATGGATGAAGAAAACTCTTTGTGGGGCGATTTGAGTGAGGAATCTGGAGTTTTTGAAAAAAAAAAAGAAGAGAGCTTGGGGTAGTAGTTTGTGAAGGAAAGGCAACATAGGAGGGGTTTTAATCGAACCCCCATGCGTATGTGGGCCACACAACACCTAGGAAGCGTCGGCCTGAGCCGGCCCGCCCAGCCAGGCCCATTTGGCGGCGAGGCCTCGCCAAACCGGCGAGGTCCTCGCCGACCTCTGGAGGTTTCGGCGAGGGCTCACCCTTTAGGAGAGGTCCTCCAACCCCCTGGGTCCCAAAAATGTGTGGGTCCCATATCGGGTCCCCCTGGAAGTGTCTCGTTTGGCCCCCGACTCCGTTTTGAGCCGTTTCAGGTCATTTCGAGTAGATTCTGATGTATATTCATGTTTACCGATTTTAAACGGTGAGATGGAATAAAACGTGGTCTAAACCCATCGACTGATGGTCTAGAAGTGGGTTGGGATCCTTTCACGCGATCATGGGTGTATACGGGCCCACTCTCGGTGGTCGATTTCGGTCGGTTTCGCCGTTCGGCGAATTTGGAAAACCTAAGTCTGTTTCTACATTCTGTCGCTCCCTCCTAAGTCAAAGTATATCAGTGTGCGTCATGTGACCATAACCCAGGTCCAGTTTAATCCAAATTATGCTCTGATACCAACTTGTAACGCCCTGAAAATCGGAGGTTGAGCATAGGCCCGACTACCGAGTTTCAACACATCACTTATGCAACATAGATAATGATGATTAAATGTTGACCGTGTTAGTGCATTAAACATGAGTGAGATTAAGCTAAATCAGTATATCATTCTCCAGAGACAATTGAATCACGCAAGTGGAAGACTGTCATAGATAGATAATAAACATACAAGTTGTAGTATGTCTCCAGAGTATAAACACGTCCCAGGTGAAATATTACAAGTATCGATTCAAAATACAAAATGTCAAAAATGTGATGGTCCTCTACGATGTATAAGCCCTGAAGCCCCGTCGATTAGAACGGCTCACATGAACCCGCCTAAATACTGCATGTACGAGAATGCCTCCTCGTCGTCACAAAAGTCGGGCTCCGCCTCAGGAGTCACGTTACCATCTGAAATCAAAACAGAGTCTGGTTAGTGTTTAAAACATCGTCCCGTAACGTAAGAGTGTGTGATCAACTCAGTGGAACAATAAAGCAAAGGTTAAAATGTTATCAATTCAATCAAGCAGTAATGATAAGGCAGTACAGTAATCATGTCCTAAATACTCTTGATTAATGCGAAATGATATGTAAGAATGATAAATGCCCTCGCCTACACTCCCTCAACGTCTTCATCTTACAGCGCGCATGACAACCACCCGAAAGTGCTCTTCCACGCCAAAGCATATGCAATGCAGTGCATGTACGTGATTAGCCGGGTTCTTACTTAGGTTTATTCATACAGCAGGATTGGGAAGCTAAGGTACCTCCCTTATATCATTTCCCAAATAATGATCCATTATAGGGTCGTCAGTCCTAGTAAGTCTCATACGATGTTACGGTTCTATGTCACTGCAAAGGGCTCGTCGCCTAATCAGTGCAAGCCTAGTTTATACTCTAGTTACTACGGAAAGGCTCGTCGCCTTCACGTAGACTCAGAGTACGATCGAGGTCACTTCAAAGGGCTCGTCGCCTGATCAGTGTAGGCCGAAAGCTCGAATACAGTGTCTCATACCACCGTATTCTACTCACGAGTCTGGGTTGCTTAATGGTCACTACGGGTGGGCTCGTCACCCCGGCGTAGGCCGACAGCTTGACCACGGTATCCCATACCACCATGTCCGGCTTATGAGTCTTAACGGATCAAGGTACCAAGGTTAACAAGGTTTCCATTGGTGAGTTTGGTACCTTAGGTTCAAGCAGTAGTGTCCATACATGGTGAACATACATCGGGTCAATCGGGTTATTTGACGAGCTCGACTAGCATGAGCGCACCTCGAGTCAATCGACATGAAGTGCATAAATACTCTATGTGGCCTAACCACTGTCGTCGACCGAAGTACGGCTCGGATTCAACAAACACGTCCTTTGTGGTAAAACAATCTCAGCCACCAAATCAAGGCCTGTTACCGATTGCATGGACTATGTAATAGTCCCAAACACATTTAATGTTAACGAGTAATCATATGAGAAAGTGAAAGTAGTAATGAATAAAGAAATCAAATCATGCCAATTGAGCATTCCATGGAAAAACATGAATTTCTGCATATGTATTCCTACACATGCGAAAACTATCATATAAAGTACATGGGGGAAATCATACATATAGTTAGGGATGTTGAGAATCCTATCTCAACACTCATATAAGTACACTTTACTAACTCCTAACTCATTCAGACATTTTCACAAACACTTAGGCTTCACGTTGTAACATACACAACGTATGTTAGCATAACATGAATTAAGGCGAATCCTTCCGCCAAGGAGTTGTTACACATACAACGATCATACATCCATGACATTACTCATGGCAAATACAAATACAAACTCCATACTTATTTAGACATTTCTACAAACACTTAGACTACATATTTCAACCTACACAGTACGACTCAACTTTAAACAATATTAGGGCAAATCCTTTCAAAAGGAGTCGCCACATCTACAACAAGCATACATCCACGGCCAATAATTATGGCAAGCTTAAATCCAGATTCCAAACCAATACGAACATTTCAACAATTTCATGTACTACTCTATACTTAACACGATACGTATATAGTCGAAAAGAGAACCAAACATCGCATTTGGCATATGAAATCGCACCCACGTCAGTAATAAATCATTAGCCGACATTGAAAGCCTTGAAAACCATAATCTAAACATTTATAGTCCGCACCTTACGCCGGTAAATGCGTAACGGATTCATTTTAAACACTTAGTCTTTGTCACCGGCAGAATGACAACCTATAGTATGAACTAGGTTAGCTATTTCATCATTTAAACTATTTGAAACCCTAAAATGGATTAGGGTTAGGTTTTCTACCCAAGTAAGGCGTTGGAAACACCGGAAGAACTACATGAAAGTAGTGTTTCAGCAGGTGGATTAGCAGGGAAGAATCCTAGGAATCTTCACCAACTTCTCTCTCACTTTCTCTCTCTTTACTCTCTTCTCTCTCCTAGGGTTTTTCCCAAATTCGTATGGAGTGAATGAGAGAGGGTTTAACGCCCTTATATAGGCCCAGAATTGTTGGGAATGGCCCCAGGGCCATGGTATACTTAGGTTATAACCAAAAGGGGACTGTTCTGATCCAACGGAGGACTTCTGGAGCCCCCTTTTCTGCGTGCGGTCGGACTTAAGCTCTCTGACATTGGATCTAAGTCAGGTTAAGTTTTCGGTCCGATCGAATTTACAGATTCTGTGCATGGACGTGAGGCCCACCTAGGTGACGTGCTGCCTCCAGCACGTGGGACCCACCAGACGTATGTGTTGTACCCAAATCGTTTATCTGTGGGTCCCACCAGATGTGCATCTGCTAGAGACGTCAGCAAGTTCTGTGGGGCCCAGTAGCTGTTGGAGATGTTAGCAAGGTCTGTGGGACCCACGCAGCTGGCAGCTGCTGTGAGGTCAGCAAGTTCTTTGGGTCCCATGCATGATGTATGTTTTAATCTACACCGTCCATATCATGGGCCCCACCTGTTGGGCACGTGTGGTGCATCCACACCATCCCAAACTAAGGCAGATACAACCCTCTGGTGGGCCATGTACGTGGGACCCACCTGATGTGCCATCCATCCATCGTCCAGTCTGCTGGACGGTGGGACTCACCTCAATGTATGTGTCTTATAACCACACCGTCCATCCAAGCAACGTGGCAGATTCAAATCTTTGGTGGGCCACGCATGTGGGACCGACCTTGATGTAAATATTGTATCCACACCATCCATCAGGGACGGTGGGATCCACCGTGATTTATATTTTTTTTCCTACACCGTCCCGGGGTTTTTGGACGGTGGGGATCCACCTGATGTGGTACATGCTGGCAACACATTGCCCCACCATAATGTAAGTGTTTTATCCATGCCGTCATCCTGCCACGTGTGTGTGGGGCCTGCCTTGATGAATGGTGGACCCCACATGATTTATGCATTTTATTCACACCGTCCGGCGACCTGGACGGTGGAAACCACCATGATGAATGTGTTTCAGCCACACCGTCCATCCATTTTCTGGACCCAGACCCCATCATAACGTATGTATTCTATCTGTGCCGTCTAGTGGTAGTGACGTCCACCCAATGTGTTTCATCCATGCGGTCCAGTGGCAGCAGGCCCACGTGATATATGTGTTGTACATTCACACCATCCAGTTGTTTGGGACGGTGCTGGACGCACCCTAATGCATGTTTAATCCACGCCATCCATTGCATGGACGGTGGGCCCCACATTGATGTATTTGTGGCCCATTTGCTGAGGCTCATTATGATGTATTTGTGACCCATTTGGCAAGGCCCATTATGACGTATTTGTGGCCTTTGATGAGGCCCGATGTGATGTATAAGAGGCCCATATGTGCGGCCTAATGTGATATATTTGTGGCCCATTTGGCGAGGCCCATTATGACATAATTATGGCCTTTGATGAGGCCCTATGTGATGTATGAGAGGCCCATATGTGCGGCCCAATGTGATATATTTTTGGCCCATTTGGCGAGGCCCATTATGACGTAATTGTGGCCTTTGATGAGGCCCGATGTGATGTATGAGAGGCCCATATGTGCGGCCCAATGTGATATATTTGTGGCCCATTTGGAGAGGCCCATTATGACGTATTTATGACCTTTGATGAGGCCTAATGTGATGTATGAGAGGTCCATATGTGCGCCCTAATGTAATATATTTGTGGCTCATTTCGTGAGGCCCGGTATGATGTATATGTGGCCCATTTGGTGAGGCCCATTGTGATGTATATGTGGCCCATTTAGTAAGGTCCATTGTGATGTATATTAGACCCTTGAGTGAGGCCGATTATGTTGTATATTATGCCCTTATGTGAGGCCTTGTGTGAGGTCATGGGCCCCACTATATGATAGGCTCTATGTGGACCACTCCTTGGGAGCAATGTTGGTTAAATGTCCACATTGATGGGCAATGGTGGTTAAATATCCACATTGTGACCTTCCCTTAGGCCTCATTAGGCCCACTCTTGATAATAGTAGGTCGTCTAAGCCCATCCTTGATAGGTGGAGCGTACATCATCATCATATAATATGCTTAGTATAGCTTCATAATCCATACCGATGCGCATCATATGTATGCTTGATATGAGGAGTAATTGATCATAGTACATGCCATTAGACAGATTATTATGGAACTCCCTGATAGATAGAGTTGCCCCGCATGAGCGCACAGTACGCGCAGGTTTGATGCATGACTGGATGGTATGACTCATGCATCTTGCAGTTTGTGATATGACCACTATACGCTCTAGTGACAGCAGGGTCGTGGCCACCACAGGCATGTCGTGGATGGCCAGATGAGACACCGAAAATATTTTCTACATGAGGTGCTATAGATATCCCTGGGTGAAAGTCTCTAAACCCTCTTGGTACTAGAGGACGCTCCAACGTCGAGACCGAGTGGATACATGAGCGCACGAGGGCCGTATACCAGTAGGCCGCATCTCTCACTATGTTGTGGTTGGTTGAAAAGGGGTGTGACCTTACTCACCTAAGTGAGGGGGCAATATCTAGGTTGAGTTTGACCAGCTTGAGGAATGGGTCCGCCATCGACGAGTCGAGCCCGATATTGGCAGCGGATAGTGAGGTCTCTTCCACTTACCCAATTGTGCGCTCGGATAGGGGCGGCAAGCTGGCGTAGAGTGCACTAGACCTCGGTGATGATCCCAGAGATGTACGGTGCTGATATGTGAATTTATTGAGCAGGAGTTGTATACTCAGCATTTTATCCATTCATTCATTCATTCACTATCCACTCGGGCTGGTGGTGCACAACTAATTGTTATGTGTACCTTCGCAATGGCCAGGATTTCAGTTGGGGGGCTACCAACCTGAGGTTAAGAGTTTACCACATTCAGTCTAGCTATCCAAATTTAGGTATGGGACTGGTTTGGATAGAAGTCCCTTGTGATGGATCCCATAGCTTGCGATACTACGTACTTTCATCCCAACTTCACACTCCAGCTTAGTCATTTCATTCGCACCACATATTATATTGCATCCTCTACACATAACATTTGGTTATTATGCTTCTGTATTGCATACCCTGAATAAGGTTGACGGTATTATTGACTTGCCAGGATTTGCATATTGTATTACATCCTCAGTATATAATATTTGGCTTACTATGTCTCCGCATTGTATAGTTGATCTACATTGCATCCTCAGTATATGATATTTGGCTTACTATATCTCCACATTGCATAGCTGATCTATATTGCTTCCTCAGTATATGATATTGGCTTATTATATTTTTGCATCGCATAGCTTGGATAAGGCTGATGGTATTCATGGACTTACAAGCAAATTTCCGCATTACTCTGATATTGCATATTTGCATTGCTACTTGCGCACACACTTTCACTACCCTTTAAGCTTTCTATAAGCTTATGCACGATTGATGCGTGCAGGTGACGCTAGGACGTCGCAACAGCATTGAGCTTGGAGCAACAGCCGACTTCTAGAGCTTTTGATTATCAATATTGTATTTCCCTTACGCATTATACCCAAAGTGTTTTATCTTTGTGGATTTGTGATTATGTTGTTGGTTGTTGTTTGTAGGTTATGCTTATGGTTATGCTTATTACGAATCAAATTCATGTTAAAAATCCTCCCTATAGGATCCCAAGATCAGAACCTGGTATAAGGGTGCCGGGAGCCGAGAATAGGGTACTACGGAGGCTGTCGGCGTTGGATTCAGCGATCGAGAATTTTGTGAGCCCAGTTTCCAAGTTTGGAGTGTGACATTTACTGCCAATTGTTCATCAGGAATAAGAATCATCCTTTTATAGTAGGAGGTTTGACCATCCTTGGCACAGGTGTTCCCCATCGTGAACAGTGATTCGAGGTTGTCTATATCGGCTGGTAATGGTCAAGACCGTCATCGTGATCATCCCTTCCCCTTTTGGGAGAGTTTCCTGACTAGGATGTAATCTCCCGAGTGCACCGGTTGTAGATTCGAGGACCTTGGTACCTTTTTCTTATGGCGATCGGCCGATCACCTTGAGGACGGGAAATCCACCAACTCCCTGGCGTAGGCCGACTGTGCATTCTTCGCTGATTATCCAGGCCAAGATCGATATTCGGTCACGGGTGGTCCCTCAGATTGGTGATGGCCATGTTCACCTCAATATTGGCTGGGAATGGATCATTGTCGATCAACATTGCCTCTTCACCCTTTTTCGAGAACTTCAATAACCCACGGTTGATGTGATCCTGAATGATGTACCTGAAAACAACACATTTATTAGTTGAGTGTAACCGACAGGTCTGTGACATTTGCAGTACTCGATCTTTTCTAATTCATCGGCCAAAGGTACCTTATGATTGATAAGAACTTTAATAAAAATTTTGGCCAATAAGATATCAAATACTCTTCAGCTTGGGTGATATCAAAGGTGTACACCTTTTGAGTCTTTTGTGTGGTCGAGGTGGTCGACTCCACTTTGACCAATGTTGAGCATACCAATGGCTTCTTAGCCACTACTTCAGCAATTGCGATTTCATAATCAGGGTCGTGTAATACGTCCCCAATGATGAGTTCACTCACGTAGCCCCTTCTTATAGGAGCTCTTCATAACGAGACACCTATTTAGTTAAGTCATATTGTACGTACTTATATGTTTAACACACATAAGATTATCAAATTTTATAAGACAAAGATACACAGTGATACCGGTTAGATTGTAACTACACTACAACTTCAGCAATTGCGATTTCGTAATCAGGGTCGGCTTAGCATCTCAAGATCAGCTCAAGGTCGGCTTAACATCTCAAGATCAGCTCAAGGTCGGCTTAGCATCTCAAGATCGGCTCAAGATTGGCTTATCAACTTAAGATGTCTCTTGGTTTCAAGTTTATCAATTTTAGAAGATCTTTATATTAGCCAACCAACATGTGATATAACCCTAGAAAGACCTTAGCTTAGGTGCTTTCAAAAATTGTTTTAATTAGGTTAACTTTGGTATAATTTCACTGAAGTTTGTTCAGCTTAACTTCTTCGGCTGACCTAACTTCAGGTTCGGGCAAAATTTCATATTTGAATATTTGAAAAATCTATTGAAAATTCGACCAGCCTAACTTTAGGTTTGGCTAGCCTAACTTGGAGTTCGGCTAGCCCGATGAAAGTTTAGGTCAAATTCCAACAAATGATTCTCGGATTTTCGAAAGAATTCGGCCAGCCGAAGTGGAGGTGGCTACCGAATTTTGCCTTAGGCCAGCCAAAGTTTGGATAAATTTTATCCCGTGCAATCCGATAGTTGTTGGAATGAAATCATTGGAATCCGGCCAACCAAATCTATTCTTAGGCTAGCTGAATTTTCAAATCCTTTGGCTATAAATAGAGGCCTTCTCTCATTCATTTTTAAAATAAAAATTCACTAAAAATCTTCTACAAGTAAGAGAGAAGGTCAAGTCCTCGTCAAGTTATTTGTGCGGTATTTATAAATTTATTTAAGCTTATTCAATTTCCTTTCTCAAGCAGATCTTAAATACATTTTTAGAGAGTAGTCTATTTTGCACTTGTGAATCAAGAGAATCGAATCTGTAACATTAGGGTTTTCATTTCCTAAAATATTTTAGATTCATATACTCTTTCTGGTTGAGCGAATACTTCCACCTCTACACTCAAAAAAAAAAATCATTGCTACAAGCTTCAACTGCATCTTCGAATCATCATTTGAAGATAAGTATATTTGCAATTAGTTTATTTTATTTGTGTTTTTCTGAGATAGCCCGGAAATCTTTATGGGTTGATTTGTGATAGCCTGTGAAAATCATAAAGGGGATTCTATTGTGGTGAGCCCGCGAAAATCACAAAGGGAATTCTATTGTGGTGAACCATGAAAATTATAAGAATCGTATAAGGTTGTTAAGGTGAACCTGTGAAAACCTTGAAATAGTGAAAGCCAAAATTACGAGGGTAGTGATTTTAAGAGTGGAGTAGGTGTAAATTTAAGCACCAAACCACTATAACTCCTTGTGCATTGGTTGTGATTGTTTTGTTTGATTATTTGTCTCTTTCTTATTTGAAAGTTCGATTTCAAAGACGTCATGAAATAAGGTTGTCCTGCCTAAAATTCTAGGTGAAGGTTCTCCTACGAATTATTTGGAATTAAGGTTTCAATTCTTTGTGTAATTGAGATTATTTATTTATTCATTTTACATTGTCTCGAAGAATTGGGTATTGTCCTATTCACCCCCCTTGGACATCGATAGCTCATCTTTCACATCTATGTCAACAAACTTCGTACCTATAAATTTCTTATGGAGCTAATATTCTAGTCCATCTTGTGCGAGCTGCACAAATTTGACCTTGATCATAACTACTTTACAATGGCTCTTCACCTGCTTGAACTGTGTAATATAACTCTCGCATGATTCCCCAGGCAACTGTTGGAATCGTGCAAGATTGGCCATGGTAATCTCCCTGTTTCTGGAGAGCAATCGAGCGTGGAATTTCTCCTTAACTCTTGTCAAGTATGCATCGAGTCCAGCAGTAAGTTTGAGTACCAAGTGAAAGTCATTATGTCAATGAGTGAACGAATAACTGTAACTTATAATAATCATAGTTGGCCAGTTCACTACACTGCATCGTGAACAGGCCGACGTGCTCAATAATCAACTGACCAAGCTTGCACCAGAACAAGGCAAAATTTGATCGATAATTTCTCGGTAGAATTGGATTTGCAGCTCCAATTCAAATCGAAAAACAATGACCCTGAGTGCCAAGATAGGCGTAGACGTAGTGTATGACCGACATCTAAAGAGATCGGCCGCCTATTCAGCCACTCGCTTGACATGTAAATTGGATCAGGTGATTTTCAGAGGGTGGGGTTCGTCCTCTGATAATGGGTTACTCCTTTGTCTTATGTACGAAAGGACTTTTTAATACAAGTGAAATAAAATGAGGAAAGAAATCCTTACAGCATCACGAAGTACAGCTGTGGAACACCTTTCAATTGATGAACTGCATACAACATACGATCGTAGACTAAATTATAGTTAAATTTATGAGCTATAAGATTACTATTACTGATTACGCTAAGAAACATAAATTAAAAGACTTGGAAAGTAAAGACTATGCTGTAAATATAAATTTGCTAGATAAGAAAAGTAACGGATTACACTAGGAAATGTAAATTGACGGAATAATTTAAAAAGGTAATTGAAAGATAGATTCGGTTTGTTTGGGTTAGTATGAGACCATTTGTTTTGAAAAGAAATGAATGTATTTTGTTTGGGGAATTATCATTTAATAGTAACAAAGAATATGGGAGAACATTCATCATCGAGTACATCTTATTGATTCTAGAATTCGTTTACATCCTCATATTTTCCTTGATTCCAATATAAAGTATAAAACATTAAGTGAAATCATATGGAATGATTTGGATGATGATTTCAACAGCATTCTGGCTTGCAATGCATTCTTTTCGATGAAAGAAGTGTTTTATGGGTCCAAGAGTCCTTTATTTCTCCTTTAATTCATCTAGAATGACAATCCTTGCAAGGAATGGGTGAATTCCAATGAGAATTTTAAAACATCTGAAAAATCTGACAGCATATAAGTGTTTTTTACATTGGCTTCGTGCAATAGAGCCCTATTACAGGGGTTAGCGCAACAAGACCCTGTTGCAATGTCACGCGCAACAGGTCTTTGGCCTCTTCTTCCTTCTTCGGTATTCAGAAGATCTTCTCTGAATACCTTGCAATGGTATTCGGAAGATCTTCTCTGAAAGCTCCAAACTTGCGTCTATCTTAAATGAGGGGGTGGAGGGGTATTTATAGGCATTCGCATGTGTGAACCTCGAATCTTATGTTGCATGGCCCACAGTGTACAACAGACCACTTCTGTGCGTGCAATAAATCACAGACCTACACTATGTTGCGCGAACTTACGCAACAAACCTCTGTTGCATGGTCACACGTAACATGTCTCTTCTTCTTCTGCTACATCACTTGTTCTTCCTCTTTCCTTTTATACTTTTTCTTCTTTCTTTCATAATTCTCTCTTTACTATTTTTTATGTTCTAATAGATACTCCCTTGATCCTTTATTTGTTCCATCATCAGAACAAAAATAGGATCAACCTTTTCCCCTAACATGTTAACATGTTGCACGGACCCGCGCAATAGCTAATCGGGTCTCGGGTCCAACTTGCCTATAAAAACCAATCATTTCTTCAATCATTCATCTTATTCCTCCCACGTCATTGGAATCTTCTGCGCGCAACAGGCTTCCGAGCAACTAATCTTCGTTGCGTAACACATCATTCTGTGCAACTGTTTGTTCCGCAGAACTCTCCTAGCTTTGCACTAATTTTCCTAAGTGTTAAAACCCTACCGAATTTCTTTCGAAAATTATCATGGCCAAGACTAAGAGGACTTATCATCTTGTAGATGAAGCCACACCTTCTCCTTCTCATCCTAAACTTCCAGTCCCACCTTCTTCGTCACATACACCTGAGCCTTCACCCTCATCTCCTACACAGAAAGATCATCCCAAAAAGAGGATAAAAGTGACCAAAAATGTCCTGCTTTCTTTAAGGAACTAGTCCTCCAAACTTTTGACTTTTCAGACCGCATAGGCGCTTTGTCTACTCCGATCCGTGATGATATCATAGTCGGAAATATAGACAGGCCTCCAAGACAAGGTAGAGAGGTTGACTAGGAGATGTGGCTGAAATCAACCACGAACATACGCATTGACCACATACGTCCTCCTCCTAGAGAAAATACTTAACCTCCCTCTCGTTCAAAGAAGAAATACTCTAAGACAAAGAATCAAGAACTTCAGGAGAAAATTAGGGAACATAAGGGCCTGTTTGGCCAGCTACATTAAGTGGGATTAAGGTGGATGGAATTGTAAAAGTTACAATAAATGCATGTGTAAGGTATTGTCCCTGGACTGGGTTTATCCCATGTTTTCTAATACTATGTTTGGAATGTATGCATTAAAAAATAAATCCCGGGATTTACTTTCAAATTGCATTTGGATTGAACCTAGATGAAGCAAAAATCCATCATCCGTGGGATTAGTAATCCCATCTCACACTTTCCAACACAAAGCTCATTTTCCAAACCCTACAAAGTTAATTTTAATCCCATCTCACACTCCTTCCAAACATGGCATTCTGAATTTCAAAGTGGGATTAGTAATGCAATCCCATTTAATACAACTTAGTACCACTATCCAAACAAGCCCTAAGAGACATAAGCTTCATAACTCATGGGATAGCGTAAAAGTCCAGGAAGATGTAATCAAATTTAATAGTCCCTTTAAGGACAAGATGATTGTCATTCCGCTGAATATCTGTCGTCACTTGTCTATTCTTCAAAGTGAACTTACTGATCAAATCACTCAGAATCGATTAATGTATACGGCTAATTAGACGATGAAAGAGCCACGAATCTTGGAAGGTCTTCTATCAGAGAAAGGATCAAGGTAAAGAATTGGCTATGTGCACTCCATGCGGTTTCTCATCCCTTATTATGACCCTCATACTCTATACCCTACGCATTTATATGAAACAATACAGCGGCGTTTCCGGGATAGAAGTCCTTTGTGGGGGAACGAGGAGTTTCACACTCATGAATTTTTGGCTTCACACACCTATTATACTTATTTGGCAAATGCTATTTTGAAGATGCTGCTACATTGGCGGAAACCAGTCTCTACGGTGCTATTGAAGTTACCTTCGAATATTTCTGGAAAGTTCTGATGGTCTATAAGACTTTCTTGAACTATTGGTGTCCAATTACCAACTCCTTTCATTTACCATTAGGTGAAGTCAACACCACTTTTTGGGATCTATATAAGATCGCTGGACTCCTTATGACCAGTCTGTTTTATGACGAGTATGACTGGACGGTTTTATGACAAGTATATGCCAACCAATGAAGAGTTCACACACTTTTCACCTTCTCAGAGGTAAGCATTAGTATCAGGTACAACCGTTGCGCTGTTTAAAGAGATGGCCAAGTTTCTAGATATTCCTAAAATTCATCATCTTCAGTGGCTCACACATTTTTCTAGAGGACTGCGGTATATTGTTTAACTCATTCTACCTTTTTCTTGCATATATCCAAGTTTCACCATTATTCACTTTGCTTATTTTCTATTGCAGCTTCAGAAATAGTCAGTCCAACGACATGGAAAAGATACGTTAGAAGATCAGGGGCCTTCCGGAATATAGTTCTCAATGCGAACTTGTAGCTTTTCTCGCATACTGGCTCAATATAATAGTGTTTCCTAGTTCAAAATGGGCCAATACGATCAGACCTACCGTTTTTGTAGTCATGGGAGGGATGACAGAAGGGCGAAAATACTCTTTGGCGTCTTCAGTCCTTTGCTAACTTTATAAGGCTTTTGGCGATATAGCGACTTATTGTAAGAGCCCAGCAGTAGGAGCAAGTTCCGCATATACGTCATGGCATTACTTTTTAGGTTAGCTCACTGTGCATTTTCCATGGACATATGACGATCCATAGAAAGCCTACATCAGCCTTCCTCACGTTCCTTTATGGCATTATCAGAAACGGTCGATGATTAGGAAGACTTACGAATGGGTCAACAAAATCGAGACGACAGATGCAATCGATTTTTATCAATTCTCATTTTCTCAGTATGCCGATAATTATGATACTATAGATAATGACTCTCTCCCACCTAGTGAACGAGTATTCTTCATTTCAATCTGATCTGGAAGTCTTTCTCTGAGAGAGGGTAGCGAATTTTGGAGAGAACTATATTATCCGAGCAGATATGCTCGTCAGTTTGGTTACGATCAAATGATGCTAGAATATTGTGAAACGATCATGCGCATTATGAGGAGTTACGATGTGGGTCCCTATAACCGGGCATTGGTTTAGAAGCAATTATTAGCCGCACACATCAATTCTCGATTTGTCATTCCTACTTGTGAACAATCTATTTATACTTCTTACTCTTGGATGGGATGGTGGGCGCATCAGTTTTTTCTTATTCGCCATTGTCTACCGGTTGATTCTCCAATATGGGTGCCTCCTCTGAGACTAAAGAGACAAAATCCAGCACAAGGAATTGGATATACTATCGAGCGAGATCACACTCTTGCCCCTAGTCAAATTTGTGTGAAGATTTCTTTAGAAGAACATATTCATCAAATAAAATCTGTTAACATTCTTGAGGGTTGGATAGCCTATGGATTTTCTTTAGATCGTTTAAGAACCCGCAGATGACAGACTGCCAGAGTGAATACGATAGACCCTGTAGCAATCTCTCAGACACCAATCACTCCCATTCATTCTCCCACACCAGAAATTACAGAGCATACTGAGCCCCAAGAGGTGTCTCCGACCGTATCGCCTTCATTGCAATATGCCCGTGAAAGCTTTTCATCTCTGGTAACTCGATCCCGAAACACGATCCAAATCTCCTTTGGCATAGCAACATCGAGAAGATGTTTCTCCTACTCGTCATCATCGTCGTCGGAAGATGAAGACGAGGGATCCTCTTTTGGTAGTACCTCTTCTACTGAAGATGGGTCTTCTTCAGGTGATTCAAAAGAAGAGGGAGAATTGGATATTAGTGAAGAAGAGGAAGAATTAGATATTGACAAGGAATAAAATGCCACAGTCACAGTTACTGTAGTTGATGAAGAGATACTACAAGATACAATCGGTCCTCAAGCAGTGGGAATAGAAACTCCTACAGAAGAAGAGGAACCTTTGGATTATGGAGAATATAATCATCCACTGTAAGAAGGCACAATCATATCATTTAGTGCCAACTATTCCCCTATTTCGCGTGAAATATTTTTGGTCCAATAGTTAATACTTCATCTGCTTTGGACATTCTTCCGTTGTTACATAAATGGATCCAGGTGGAACGAGTATTCTCCCTTCTGGCATAAGATCTGCTAAGGCGACTAGAACATCTCTCACTCCTTTGACTCAGCCAAGCACCGTAGCATGTGAAATAATATTTACAATTGAACCAGCTAATGTGGCAACTCCGACTACAGTTAATTCCAGCACTGGAACTAAAGCACCATCTTTCGCATATATGATTCTAGATATCCCTGGTCCTTCATCTCTTCCTGAGAGAATACAGCCTTCAGAAGCACCAATCTTTGTTCATCTTGCTTCAGTTGCAGGTATATCTACTTTTAATGTATCTTATGTTAGTATTGCATCTTGCTTAAATGATAATGCTTGTTCTAACATATACTTTTCATATTCTTTTTTCTTTTCTTTGTCTGTAGTTAATCCCACTTCGAGTGGTTCTACAAGCTCAAACTCGATTCCCACTATTTCAGATACACCGTTGTTGGAGAGAATTCCTCCTTACATGCTTCTTTTGATTAAAAGTGTTTATCAGCGACCGCCGCCATGTTTAAGGATCCAGCACTACGGCCCATCTTGGACACTGCTTTAGGAGTTTTGGATCATACTTTGAGGATGGATGATATCAACCTCTCTCCTCTGCGTAATTCTCTAGCTCATTTATGTGCCTCTCTTCATCAATTAGAAGCTGCCCAGAATGTAGTTACTGCTCCAGAAGTATTAGCTCACTAGAAAGAATTGCTATTACTTAAAGATAAAACCATGAAAGTTGCATCGATGATTTCGGGCTATAATAAAGAACACGATTTTGTCCAGGAGCAATTAAAGATTTCAAAGCAATCTTCGATAACTATCGATGAACAGATAGCTACTCTCAAGCAACAAATACTTGATCTTGAAGTCCGGAAGCAAGAGGAGGAGCTGAGATTTAGCAAAATTGAAGCGAAAATTGAAGATAATTTTTGAATAACTAATCTGGAAAAGTCAGAGCTTTCGAAGAATGAGGCGGTCATAACTTCCTTGGAATAGGAGTTGGATTATGCTCCTAATCAAGTCAAGCTCATTGTTGATGTTAAGCTAGACACTGCAGCTGCTCAGGTGTAATTCAAGCAAGATTTATAAAAATACATGATTGCACTAGGCATTCCTAAGGAATTGTAATATGTGTTTTGTAGTAAACATGTATTGATCTTTCTGTATATATAAAATTTTCTAATAGTCTTTTCATGGCAATTTTCGAGTATAAATTCTTTATGATATCATATATATATATATATATATATATATATATATATATATATATTAATGGAGTTTAGCATTCTCATAATTTGATAAGCATAACCATAACAAAAGCATATATCTTTGCATATAATATTTCTCATGTTATATTTGAATATGCTTCGATCTGCTCTAAATCTTGGAGATATAATATAACAGCATAGCATGTTTTGTTAGTATACTCTACATAGTGTTTGTCTTCGATTCGCGGAACTATCTTGAAGTTCAAGTTAGTAGTATTAAGGCACGCACCACACATAGTTTAAGTTCATGAGTAGTGGAGCACACACAGTTTAAGCTCGTGAGTAGTGGAGCAGGGAGACTTATGCAAATGGCTTCTGTAACTCTTCTAAGTTAACTGAACCACCACTGCCGGTGAGTTCACAAACCGCAATCCATCAGAGGGGCCCAGTAAAGCTACTGGGGGTAGCGAACTCGGTAGGTTTACACACAGGGTTAGCTTGCAGTAACTCTCTAGAGTTCACGGAGCTCACAAGACTATCTGTCAAGGTACCAGATCCAAAGCCGCCAGTCCATCAATAAGGGGGTTAGCTCATCTAGAGTTCGACCCTTCCTCATGAGTTACTACTGAAATCAAGTTAGGAACTAAGGGGTCTTACGCATGGTTGGCCTATCTATGGACAAGCCAAAGAGTTCACACTGCAGCCCACTTTTCTTCACCTGCATAGTCTGACCCATTCATGAGAGGGCATTTCGCTCACCTTTCCTCATGAAGCTGCCAGAAGCTAAACAGATTGCATTGGTCTTACACGCAGTTGCCCTTTATAGGCACTCACTCACCACTGCTCGCATGGGTCTAAGCATATGATTGTCTTCGTAGGATTTTTAGGGCCACTGGCATTTCACTATTACCTGCATAATATTTGGCAAATTGTCGATATGATAGGTCTTATGCATGGTTGGCCTGCATAGGCGCTCACCGCAGCCGTAAACGATAAATTGTCATTGCTAATAATATAGGACTTACGCATGATTAACCTGCATGGGCGCTCACCGCAGTCATAAATGATAAATTGTCATAGCTGATAATATACGACTTACGCATGGTGGCTTGCATGGGCGCTCACTGCAGCCATAAATGATAATCATCATCGCTGATAATATAGAACTTACACATGGTTGTCTTGCAATATAGATTATCTAATGCGCTTAGCGATGATTATTACTCAGTGATGTAATCAATGTGGCAGTCATCGTTTTAGCAATGGTAGCTTGACATTGCCGAAATATAATTCTAATTCTACTGATAATAACTTTGTCATTCAATCCAATTGTTCGGCGATAACGTTGCCTTGGCGATGACCAGAGATAATAATAGTTTAATGACGATGATACTTTCTTCTTGTCAAATGATAATATATATCAGCAGTAATCTGTAATATTATTTTATGATAGGCAATGTCACAATATCGTAAAGCTCGTTAATACTTTATAACGGTATTTCCATGATCAATAATGATTAATAATGACACTGATCAGCGTTGATTGATAATAATGGCAATAACCAACAAAAGGTAGTGGCGATAAGCAACAATATTTTCATAATGGCAATATTTGCATGAGGTAAACCAATATATTTTGGCATTTTGTGGATCGCTTGCTAACAGCGATGATTGATAATAATGGCGATAACTGACAAAAAGTAGTGGCGATAAGCGACAATATTTTCATAATGGCGATATTTGCACGAGGTAAGCCAATACATTTTGGCTTTTCGTTGATCGCTTACTAACCATTAATGTATTTATCGCCGTTCTCATTATCAGAGATCTCTTCGATTGTCGCTTTATCATCAATTGTCGGAGATCTTTTAATATAAGGCTTTTTAAGCAATAACATATTTGCAAATATGTTCTTTATTCAGAATGACATTCCAGAATGATATTCCAGTGAGTATATATGCTTTATGGAGAACTTTTTATGGTTGTGAAGTTGTACTTGTCTTGCCCCCTTTTGATTGGGATAGATTTTTCTCGTGATCTGTGGCAATCAAAATTCCTGTTTTATTTTACAACGAGTCTTCATTACTTTGCATCATCCGTTTCCTTTCCTTTCATCATAAAGAGATGCCCCAGTCTACGGGACTTTTTCCCACATTCTTTCATTTACACCAATCGGTACTTGAAACCTTTACCGTTTCCTAGCCCTGTAGGTTCATCGCAATTGAATCTCATACTTCTCATAATTTTTTGTTGGCAATGTTGTATCTTTTTAAGTCTTCCCTGGTTTATCGTAACTCCTACGATTTGGCGGTCTATATGGAACCTTTTTGGCGTAAATAGGGAATGACTTATTCCTTTCAACCTGCAGCAGTACTGGCACCATGAAATTTGCTTGTAACGTCTTCAAATGTTCTAGCAATAACAATGTTAAAGGAGGTTAACCAGGTTGCCTCAATGTTTAGGCACGAAGTAGAATCTCTTCTTTTATCCCTCTTTTCATTCAAATTTATTTTTGAAATTTCGTTCTCTATTGCGGGTATATCATCACTCTTCATCATCATGTTCTCTTTGCTTTCTTCCTTATTTTCCTCTATTGCGAACTCATTGTAATAACTCGCGTCCGCGAAGAAAGTTATACCTTTGTGTATGGTTTCGTATCGGCTTCTACCATGTATTAAAGTCCATCTTTATAGTATTTGAAGCATTGATGCAAAGTAGATGGTATGATACCATACTGATGTATCCATGGCCTTCCTAAAAGGAGATTATATGTTGTCAAAGCGTCGATCACATAACATACAACACTTGTATTCAAATTTCCATCTTCGTTGTTAGCGTGATCTTTCCTAAGGCACGTTAGCCACTTGATTAAAGCCCTGAATCATCATCACACTAAGACATAAATGTGAGGGACGATATCTGAATTTGCTAAGCATATTAAGTGTCAATAGATTTACCGCAAAGCCATTGTCTAACATTATTCGTTTAACTTGTTTCTCACGAATATGGCCAACGACCATAAATGGTTTGTTATGTTCTTTACCACTTGTCAAGTCATTCTCAGAGAAAGTAATAACAGACACGCAATATATGCTTCTACTATATAAGATTTATCATCCAGTGGCAAATAATTTTCTTGTTCTATTCTGTCTCTTTCATTTCAACAAGCAAAGCTTTCTGATGCCATCATCTAATAAGGCTTTGATCAGCGTTTGAAGGAAGTCTTCTAACAATTGCAACACGTCATATATACTTAACCGTGTGAGAACCCTTTAAATGACTCCCTATATCATAGGTTACTCTTTTCACTGACGATGTTTCTTTCTCCAAGGAATTTCTCATTTCATCATTTTTACAATTCCACTGTATCTCTGGGATTTTCTTCTGCATCGTTATGAGATCCTATCTTCGAGGTGGACTTGCTATTTTTTCCAGATCGCAATGTGACCACTGGTACTTTGTGTGAAACAATTGGTGGTGATTTAGTCAGTTCATTAGTGGATTTGATAATGATTACGTTACGGTCCTCAGTTTTCTGTCATTATGTCGTTGATTTCTCTGCCTAGTTATTTCGCATTATTTTCTCTCATTTGGAGTCTAAATGAACGTCATGTTCATAGTTGCTTTTTCATTTCTTCCTTTCATTTTTCCACCATAATTTCACCTTTATCTATCATCCTTTGTGAAAAGGTCGAGCTTAAACTCCTAGAGGGGGGGGTGAATAGGACTATGCCAAATTAAAAATAAACGCGGAATACAAAGATAGATAGCACAAACAAATAATAAAATAACACAAGTAAATAGCAACCTTAAATGCACTAGTCTTGAGAGGTTGATACAAACTAAGTTCTAAGGACAAACTAACACCGAAAACCAAAGGCTTATGGAAGGACAACCTTACTAGAACGTTTGTAAGTATCAAAAACCCAAACCAATAAAGAGGTAAAGGAAATAAACTAAGTTATTATAACATTCACCACAAGTGCATAAAGTAAATTACACCATTCACCACAAGTGCATAAAGTAAATTACAACATTCACACGCATGAATAAATCCAAACACCCACCACAACTCCAAGAATTATAGTGGTTCATTTGTGTACACCAACTGTTAGCAAATAGCCACACAACTACTCCACTCCCAATATCCACACCGACGGGATATTGGCTTTCACTATGAAATAAGGTTTTCCAAGGTTCACCTTAAAACCTTCACAATTGTGTCTTTCAAATGGGCTTACACAATTCAAAAACCCCACAATGAGTTTTCCTAGCTGAATCTCAAAAACTAAATGTAGAAAATTAAATTATACTTATCTGAAGATTCTTCTTCTAATGAAGCCCGGT
>JAJHSJ010001799.1:0-63724 GCA_021015155.1 Magnolia officinalis | reverse complement strand
CCCCTCAGTTCGTCCTCTGACTCCTCTCCTTCGGTAGCCGACTGAGAGGCTTGCGCCGACTTACCAACAGGAGCCAACCCAGAGGTTCCCTCAGCAACCCCCCTGTTTCTTCTTCCTCCTCTTCCTCCTCCAACAAATCCATTGGAGGGTTGGGTCTCCCTGGGCGGGTTATCAGAGACAACCCTCCACGCGAAAAGGAACGACCGAAGCGGGACGCTCCACTGGAGCTCCAGTGGCTCTCTTAGATGATTGAAAAGCGGCGTTGGCATTAACGGAAATCTCCGCCAGTAAAGAAGGTGATTCCGCAATGTTCAAAAAACGCTGCGCTTCGCCTTCGTCACCGGAAGTTCCCTCCCGGGGGCTCTGAGAGCCCTGCATTGTCATTATTATCAATTAAAAGGGAGGGACGAACTCACCGGAGAAAGTAAGGAGGATGACGAGGAAGAAAACGGCAGAGGTGAAGGCGAAAATGGCGGAATGTAACGCTGACAGAGGGAAAGGAGAGGGAGAAAAAGAGAAGAAAAATGAAGAGGGAACGGAGAGCGAGAAAGGCAGCGATGAAAATGTGAAACGCATGCCTCTCCCTTCCTTTTATAGCCTTGCTACGTAGCAGAAGCAATTAATGGAGAAACGAATCGACGCCTGCATCGACTCCCCCGCCTGACACGTGGCGCACGCCGACTGATGACGGTAACGCTCTTGCCACGTGTCCGACGCTCATAAGCGGAAAAAATGACTCGACGGTTGTCCGCTTGTGCGACCTCGGGTAACGAACCGTCTCTCATTGGGAACGACCCAAAAGGCATTAAATGCTTAATTATTATCTCGGACTCAGTAATGAACCGACCTAAAAACTCATTACTCCTTAGTGTCGTAAGAGACATGGAGTAAGGGAGCTTACTGTTGGGGAAAAATATGCTAAGTCAAGAGACTCGGATATGGAACGGACCAATTCTACTGACACTGCCCGAGATTTTCGAGGCAACAGTTGAGTCCGAGACAATGTCATGCAAACACCAAGAGGTGGACGAATTAAGTTAGCTTAGTTGATGAGCTAGAAACGTCAGCATGAGTCGACTAAGGCCTAAAAGCTATAAGCCACACGATTGGCAGTGAAAATCGACTCACCATTGAGCCGGTTGCACTGTCAGTTATGGGATAGGAAAGGACGACGGTCACAAACTGAGACTGTTCCACCCGACAGAAGGCAAAAAGCTCATCTCCGTAAAGCCAGCCAAGACTCATTTGTTATTTGAGTCGGAATCGGTCGAGCTGAATAAAGGAAAGACGGTGTAAATGAAATAGTTCCGGATATCTCGCAAAAAGATCCTCGATCCCGATGGCCTCGGGATCGGATGGAGACCAAAAGCGGGCCAAAATTAAATCTCCATGATATCAGGAAGAGAATCCCTGCACGGCAGGATTCTCCCACACCTATAAATAAGGAACCTCCATTTCAGTGAAAGGTACGCAACTCAATACTCAAAAAATGCCTTCTCCTTAGCCTAAGAAGCTGACTTAAGCATCGGAGGTTCCCCAGGCTAGAGCCAGGGTCTCCCTTTTGTTTCTCTCTTGTGCAGGTGATAAGCACGAGGGGAAGGCACACCATAATTTTGCATCAACAAATAATAATAATAATAATAAGAATAATTTCTAAATATTCATAATAAATTGGTTTAGATGAAAAACGAGTTTACAACCTCTGAAATAATAACATAAATCCGGGGAAGAAGTTTCCAAATCATATTATAACTTAAACTCCTATAAATTGTGAATTAGACTGTCCTTATTGATTTCTACTAGACCTCATGGCTTTCGGCCAAAAATAGTAAGTGTCTATTTGGTTCAACTATATTATTCCAAGCACTTTTCATGTTGGACGTAACTCCTAAAGCCCAGTGGATAAAGAGTTATAATCAAACTAAAACTTATTATAAATAATAAAAACAAAATTCAACCCGTCGATTTGATCGAATCTCGTAAATTCGGCATGCGCAACCTGGCATAGCAGGATTGGGTGGCTAAAGTAGCTCATCCTACCCCCCCAAATCAAATATGGCATGTCGGATAACTCATTCTGATTTGCGAGGTATGTCAGTTTTAAGTTTTGACAGTCTGGATCACCTCCGTCTCTAATCGGGCCTCTTTTGATCCATCTTGGCCATGAAATTATCTGCATCTCGCTATACATCAGTCCCCTCCACTTCAAAAGAACTCATCCTCGAGTTCTCGTCCTGCTTCGGTTCATGATACTTGGTCAGGTCCGCGACGTTGAAAGTATGCGAGATCTCCATGTCATCCGGAAGATCAATAACGTACACTTTGTCATTGATCTTTCGGAGGATCAGTACCGGCCCAATCTTCTTGTTCTTCAATTTTTTGTGCGTTCTGATCGAAAATCTCTTCTTGCGTAGATGGACCATAACTTGATCTCCCATCTTGAACACATTTTTTGTCGTTGATGCTTATCGGCTTGCTCCTTGTACTTGTCGTTCGAGGTGTGTAACTTGGCTTCGACCTCCACATAAATGCCTGTGATCCTATCTGTCATATGTTCTACTGCAACACTCATGCCTGAGAGCTTAGGCAAAGGGACCAAGTCAAGTGTGTGGCGAGGCACTCAATCGTAAATAACCTGGAACGAGGACTTCCCTGTCGAGTGGTTCATCATGTTGTTGAATGCAAACTCTGCTTGAGATAAAGTTAAATCTTACTACTCCGGCTTTTCTCCTGAAATACATCGAAGGAAATTCCTCAACATGTGATTCACAACTTCAGTTTGCCCATCGGTATGTGGGTAGTAGGCACTACTGAACTGAAGTCGTGTACCGAACCAGTTCCACAAAGTCCGCTAGAAGGGGCTAATGAACTTCATATCGCAGTCAAAAGTGATAGTCTCAGGGACCCCGTGTGTAGCCGCACGACCTCTTTAAAGAATAAATTATCATGTGCGTCGCGTCAAGGGTCTTCTTGCATGAGATGAAGTGTGTCATCTTCGAAAAATGATCTACCACCACGAACACCAAATTCATGTCACGCTGTGTTTGTGGGAGACCCAACACGAAGTCCATTGATAAGTCATCCCAGGGACGTTAGGTACAGGTAACGATGTGTAGAGGCCCATATTCTGAGAATGCCCCTTAGAGACCTGACAAACATGATAGCATTGCACTGCTCTACCCACATCACATATTAACTGTGGCCAATAATATCGTTCTTCACCAAGATCTCATGTCTTATCCCATCCAAGGTGTCCACTAAAGCCACCTCCATGTAGCTCTTGGATGATTTGCTCCCTTAGCGAGCTTTTGGTGAGGTCGAGCACCATCTTCCTCAAGGAGATCCTTTAGTTCACCTCTGGCACCATCTTAAGTTGTACACGAGTTGAACCGAGTTGAGCTTGGCACAGCTCAGCTCGGCTCGGCTAATATCTAACCCCAGCTCGAACTTGGCTCGGCTTAGTCCTCGAACCTAACTAGCTAGCTCAGCTCGGTTTGGTCAGCAGCTCGGGCCAGTTCAAGCCGAGTTCGAGCCTGTGCGACATTTTCTCAAACACGTAAAGTGCATCTTCAATTTCTCACGGAATGCAAAACAACATCAAAACCAACATATGAGGGTAGTTTTATAATATAAAGCTTTTTTTGTAATGATTTGTTTCGTATCCATTCTTTCCTCGCCACCAACCGTTCCCTCAGAGAATGTATGCACCCGAAATAACACTTTGTTGATTCATTTCATCAAACACTCGGTGAGCAATTTCAATATCAAAATAACCGAGTCACTGAGTTGATTTGATCCAAGTCGATTCGAGTTGATGTTCAATCCAAGTCGAGTCGAGCTCAAACTTGGCTTGAAATTTTTTCGAGCTCCAAAATCCAGCTCGACTCGGTCCGAATCCAATTTCAAGCCGAGGCGAGTCGAGCGAGCTGACCGAGCTAAATTGACTCGTGTACGGCTCTACCTATGCGACGTAGTCGTAAGAACCGTAATATGGTAGGGCATTCTCCACATGTAGAAACCTAGGTTGGGCCATCATGATGTTTGTGAGAATTCTATTTGTCAGCTCATTTTAAGACTTGAGACAAAAAGTGAGCAGGATCCAAGACTCAAGTGGGCCACACTAAAGGAAAAGGTGGGTAGGGAGATTTCTACTGTTGAAACCTGGGTTGACAGTGATTTTAAATGCCATTCATACCGTTCATAACCTCATTCCTACTGGGATGAACTGAGAACACAAATATTAGCCTGATTCAAAACTTTCATGGCCCTACGAATATTTCAACTATGGAAGTTCAATCCTCACATTTTTAGCCCACTTGAGTATTAGATCCAACTCATTTTTTGTCCCATGTCCTAAAATGAGCTCATGAAATGGATGGATGGGTTGGATTTTTCACAAACATCACAGTGGCCCCACCTAGGTTTCCAACGCAGTAACGTGTTGCGAAAGGCTTTTACAACAAAATTTGCGTCTGTCCGCTCATATGCAGTGCTTAGCATTTATTCCTTAAAGAAGACATTCCCATTAGTGTCGCCTCTTCATTTGGAATTGGCGTGCTAGAATTGAACGCGTCACTCAATTCAAACCAAACAACTACGACCGCAAGCACTAAGACAGGCAGATACATAGGAATTAATCATATATGATTGAGATCAATTAAGATCGGTCACCTTCTCACCACTTGCATAATGTTATATTAAAGATGATAAGGTGATTTTCAAAGGGTGGGGTTTGTCCTCTAAAGATGGGTTACACCTTTGTCTTTTGTATGAAAGGACTTTTTCGATATAAATAAAACAAAAAGAAATTCTTACAATCAGTTGCATAAACCAACTGCAGAGTGCCTTTCTGAATGGAAAACTTGATTGATATATGAACTAAGTCCAGGGTATGAGCATAGACCAGATTACAACTAAAGTTGATAACTACATTACTGCTACCGATTACACTAAGGAATGTAAAAGACTGATAATACTAAAGAGCACAAAGTAATTGAAAGATATATTTAATTTGATTTGGTTGGTTTTTACTAAACTCTCTTGTTATTTATAGCCTTAAATCGACCATCTAGATGATTCTCACATTTTGACGGTTGTTATAACTGTTTCAGCACTACTGATATCCAAAAGCCTTCCTTTTAAGCTTGCCACCTATTATGATAACCACTTCAGGCTTCCTTATTGACTAGACCATGTTCCACTTAGCCACTCTTAATTTGTAAATGACATGGCATCGCTCAATAAACGCCAGTTGTATTACTGTAAAATCATCTTCGAGTAGCTCCACATATCTCAAATACACCATGTAACTCTCGCAAAATTACACGTGTCCCTTTCAGACTGGCTTACAAAGGAATGGATAGAAATAGGGTAGAACATTTCCCCTATGCTGCTTCGCCTTTGGTAAAAGGTGAAAGCGACATGTGACCCCTCATAAATGTGGTCGTCCTTTAGGTCACGTGATAAAAATTCATTTACCAAACCTAACCGAGACTATTTCGAGTGACAGTCATGTTTTTTCTTATTTTAAACAGAGTGCTACCCCATGGCGACACGTGTGTAAACATCGTACCATATGAGATAATGATTACACCCTAATTAATGAACCCAATTTCGGCCTATATAAACCATATTTCAATATGTTTCCTAGTTTCTCATGCCCTCTTCTCTGTTTCTTCATCATCGAAACCCTAACTTTCTCATTCTTGCAAAGGTTGCTTCCTCATCTTTTATTTCCTCTACTTTTAATCAAGATGATATAATATATACATTAAACGCCCATTACAAAAAGTTCGTCTTCCAATCGCCAATCAAAGATTACTATTGCCTCGAACTAGCTTTCTTTGCCAAAATCGATGACGATGAGATCTGTCAATTGGATTGTTTTTTCCCAACTATGCTGGCAAAAACATGTTAATCCAATCCCAATCGATTCAATATTCTTCCAATGCTCTAAAAACTCCGTGATCTTGGCCAAAACCCTTACTTGGATGGAGCAATTGGTTTGATTGCATCGCTGCACAATATGAAGTTTCTTAGAAAGAGATTGGCATCTACGAATACATTAAACTATCACCATTTGATTACACACCAGATCCCCCTCTTCTCACTGCAACATCAACATTTTGAAATTCATCCACCAATACCTTCTTCTTCGGGTGCAGTCCCATGAGTCCAACAATTTTAAATGTTTGTGCTCTTACCAACTTCTATCCTTTGGCGAGACTATTTTTTCAAGTTTCACTCATAATGAAGAAAGACATTTTAGCAACAAAGCCGGCAAGGTCTATTCTCATTTCATGCTCTTGTATCATAAACATGAAGGCCAAGTCGACTATGAGGAACACATGACCTTCCTATTGTTGTGGGATCTTTCGTCACTTGGTCTGTGTGAACGCTCTCCAGATCACTAATGAGTACATTCAACTAGCCGAGGCACTTGTCCAGGGTAAAAAATTATCCCTTGTGCCCTTTGTACTTGGTCGCTTGTATAAAGGCATGTATGAGCTAACCATCAAAGATTTATTTCTCAGCGGAGGATCATTATGGCTTTTCCAAATGTGGCTTTAGGAATACTTTCATTCTTTTCTTAGACAATCTCATCCTCCCTCTGATATCGTTTATACCTTTTATGGGCATCACAACATCCATTTTTCTTAAGAAATCTATACTTTTTTTACATATATGGACTCCCTTTTTTCCTCTCAACTCTGGTAAACGCTATCACACTTTCATTCCTTTTTACTTAAAAGAGTTTGGTCTGGCCTAGTTCATAAGAAATTTTGAAGAAAATGATGAGCAAACAACCTCACTAATGCTCAATACTTGGGAAAGTTACCTCACCTGCAGGGATCTCCCTTATGGCGGCATGGTAAAGACTGGTAAAATGTCAAGGTTGGAATCCAGCAATACTGTCCAAATTTTCTTGCTCAACAATTTGACCGAGCTCAATACATCCCCTATCCATTATCCAGAAAACTTGCAACCAATCCCCTTACTCTCGGCTGATTGTTGATCGGGTTGATTTCTACTAGTCTTTCCACTCTACTTACCAGTTAGCCAGTATGTCTTTTGAACTCCCTACATTTCCAAATCGTCACAAATTAATAGACACTTTTTCTGAATGGTGGAGGAACCATTACAAATAATTGGTCGCTAAACCCGCTGAGCTCATCACTGCTCAACTCTATTCCTCGATGAATTTATGAGGAAAGAAGAAAGTAGCATCCTAATCGGCCACAACTTCTGGCCGAAGGACAACCAGGTCTAAGAATACAATGGTCGATACTACAACCGCAGCAACAACTCAAGTGGTCGAGACTGCTCCAAAGCCAAAACGCCAAAAAGGAAAGGGTCTGTCCTTCAAAAAACTCCAACCCAATCTTCTCTATCCACTCTCACAAGGAACTCTGACCTGTGACCTCCACTAAGTCCAACTCCCAAACCTCTTACTTTAATTATTGTTCGAGCTGGCCCAATCCTACTACCAACACCAGCGAATCAACCAACATCAATGATAACAAGTGGGCGAGTTGCGTCACAGAAATTAGATACTTCTTTGGCCGACATTGTATCTTCTTTTGAAAAATATTTCAATACTAAGTATTGGTCATGACTCTCTATTAAAGGTTACGCCACAAAAATTTAGGAAGGTCTCAAACGTCATAGAGACGCTCATTATAATTAATGTTGGACCAGATGGTGGCAAGTTAAAGAGAAATTGAATAACCCAAATCTTCCTTTTGATGACAAATATCTTACCCCATATAACCCAACCACCACCATTCTCAACTTCTACTCAACTGATGGCAATGATCCTCAGAAATCCTCAGTCAATGGATGCTCGATTCACCATTATCGTTGTCCGTTCTAACTTAGGTGGTGTTACTTTCATTCCTCCATGTTCACATTCTTTTTCATCATTTTTCTTTCTAACTCCGCTCCCTTTACTTGTAGTCACTCGGGAGTTCTCGGTTGTGGAAAAGCAAGTTGTTCGAGAACCAATATTTCCACATATCGAATAAGCTACTGAAGCCATCGAGGTAGTAGAGTTATAGGCTACCGATTTCGAGAGAACTTTAAGCAACAAAGCTCTATCTTCTTCCAATCCTAGAAACAATGGTCAACAAGATAGAACCTATGCATACAGTTGATCAACCTCAGACACCCACCGTTGTTCTTGACGAAGGAAATGGAGAAGATGAATTGAAGGGGACGACCACCCTCTTTTTTTCACTCCTTCGATTTCTCGGAGAGCATCATCTTTGTGATATACTTTAGCATCTACTTACCCTCCATCTTCAGCATTAGGATCCCCCAATGATGAAGAAGAACCGCTTCAGTCATGAACAGTGTGCGAAGTCGTCACCTCTAGCTAGGCCGTCGATGTCTCTGTCCCTCATTCAGAGCCAACACCTGATCAAGAACCGATGTCAGTTGATTGTGCTTTAGTGTCTCCTATGGCGACTGAAGACATGCTTCCAATTGAGGACATTCTCTCCTCCCTCCAGCAAGCTCCTAACAACGATATTTCCATGACCAAGTCTCTCATGCCTTCTATCGATCTACAACAACTTAAAAATGAAATCCAGGTGCTCATACGCTTAGGGGTGTAGGAGACTGTGTTGATTGAGCTGATCGAGAAACTTACCAAACTCATCAATCGCTTTCAAGTCTTCTCTCACTTGGATGATGGCCTTGCAGTCAAGTTATCGATACTTGGAGAATTTTTAGATCTCATGGAAGAACATCGCGAGCTCCTTACCATGATCGAACATCTTCAATTTGAGAAAGCGGACATGATTTCTCAGGTGGCTACAACCAAAGATGTTGCACAGAAGCTATCAGCCAAACATGAAGAGCTAAAGAAATCCAATGCCGAGCTGGATGCTATAAGCGTGCAAATTATCACTCTCAAAGCACGACTTAAGATATTGAAGAAACATTTTGAGAAGAGACAGGTGTGTAATTATAAGATGGAAATAATTAAAGACTCGTTTGTGTTTGCCTGTGTACAAACAGAGGCGATCAGTCAGATTAGATGCACAACCTTGAAATATCAGGCAATTCTGGCTAGGAAGGAGGATAGACAGGAAAAAGTAAAGGATGCGATTACTTGCTTTCCTTCTTTTGAGTTCTATCTTATATCCTGTATATTCAACAACTAATAGAATCAGGCTCCGAGTGACCTTTCTGTCTTACTTTCTCAGCCATCTTTTTACTTAGCATTTTCTTTGCTTTGACAATCCATAACTAACTTGGTGATGTGGCATGTGAAATATGAGGAATCGTGCGCTGTTTCAGCTGAAATAAATGTCATGATGGTTGCAAGTCTCAATTCCTCAAAATACGATGCATTATTGCACGCCATTACCACTTGTAATGCATCGAACGTGGGGAAGTGTAATCGCTTATATAAACTGCACTCAATCCCATATTGCAGCTGATTAAAACCCACAAACTTCCAAAAAATCTTTCTTTGATTTGCGAATATGGCTTCCAACCAATCCTCTTCTCCTTTCCTTAATCTAGTTAAGGCCTATTTGAATGAGATCTTCAATCTCGGCCTCTCTGATTATGGTCATTCTTCCCTTTTGTTCACACCACTTTCATCATCAGTGTTGTCTTTGGGGCCGCCACTAGTGACAAACCTTTAAGAAAATTTCTAGAGGTCCTGAGGAAACTCCACCATCTCAGAGAGAGATACTTTTAACTCGAGTTTGAATTAAAAAGGGTTGTTAAATATTTGAGACAATAAACCCCTGCGTAAGAAGAATCTGATTCTCTAAGCGAGGCTTATGGAAAAGCATGGAACGACTACCTTCATTGGAACAAGGTACACCAGTTCAACAGGACCATGCTGCGAGTGCTTAAGGCTCAATGTATAAAACTCATGGACCATATTAAGGTGAAAGAGCATGCCTACATTGCAAAGGATTCTGCAATTCCAGAGGATCTCCTTTCCTTCCTCGACTTGCAGATTACCAACTACCAGGCTCAATCGCATGTGAGCTTCCTTGGAAAGAGGGAAGTAAAGGACAAAGTTTCCTCAATCAGCGATCATGTCGATAAAGTCTTGCACTTCCTGAACATCTTCATGGATGAGGGGTTTCACTGGAAGAACTAGAAGGATACTCTAGAGGCCAATAAAATGTGCGCCATCTGTAAGTTTGAGGAAATCAAGGCGAAATATGCCTAAACAACTTCTCTCGACCGATGGTTGTTTCTCCTTTTACTTTTTTTTTGTAACTCGGCCACTGACCCACCTTTTCCTTCAATAAAATGGCTTTCTTTTCATATTCTAAGTGTCACACATATTGCTACTCACTTAGTCTTATCATTCCCAACATAGAACAATATTATTGCCGTTGCGATATCGGTATTTGGCATTTCAGAACAAAAATACCAAATGGTGGTATTACCATTGTGGTCGATAGTATCTGATATAGGATACTTGGTGATGAGAATTTTTCGGCTATGTGTGCACCATAAATGGATGTGAAAAGGGATCAAGATTAGTGCTTTTATTGAAATTTACCTTATCAGTCGACTCCCTACAAAGAAACGTTGTTGATTGACGATTTTCTACCCAATAAAATTGGTCGATATAGTGCCACATCCCAAGCTCAACTGCTGTCAACACTTAGTATTTTCCTCTTTCTTTTGGTCATAACTACCTAGCTGATGGGGCATATGGGGAGTTATGTGCACCATTTTTCAAGGAGTCAATACTTATTACGGCTACATGTTCCAACTTCTTAGGAACTGATCTAGTGTCGTATCCTTTAATTCAGTCATCTTCAAACTACCGCATCCCTCAAACTTGGGCATTAAATGATTCCAATGACGATTATAAAAGCATCATTCCTTCCTATTCTGCATCCTACATCTTCCCTTCCACTTCCTTTGTCTCTGAACTCTCTTTACATTCTCCGACCCTCATGTCTTCCTCCATCTTCTATTAATAATTATTGGCCTTTCTGAAGGAGATCCTTGCCACGGGAATCAAGTATTTCTCCCAATCTATGCTCCATAATGTTTATCCTTTTGTCAGGGATGCTACGGAGGCATCTCAAACTGACTAACCTCTTAAAGAACTTCTAGAGGTTCTAATAGAATTGCAGCATCTTGGGGATGTTTACTTCAAAGTCGGCTTATAAATCCAAAAGTATGCTGACTTAATGAGGGAGCGATCTACAATTTACACAAAGTCTAAAGCTCTCTCCACCCTCTATGACACTGCATGGAACCATCACTTGCATTGGACCTGTCAACACCATTTCAACAAGGCAATACTACGAACACTCTGGGTCCAGCGCAAGGAGCTAACCGATGACCTCAATGAGACTGAACATCTCTATCCCGGAAGGATCAACCTGATTCCCGAGAGCTCATGGCATTTATTGAATCTCATATCGGACTTTACCAAGCTCGATTGCAAGAGAGTGTCGACCCCAAGAAGGAGGCTGAAAGCGAGGTTGCCGTAGTCGGCCGCCACATCGATGAGGTCCTCAACTTCCTCAATCACGTTGTAACTAGGCAGACATCTTAAAAGAGTAGAAGAAATGGGTCGAGGAGGTTAAAGCATCCGCATTCAAGGAGTTTAAGGAGATCAAGGCAGCGTATGTTTGAGTTGTTCGATTGATCAAAGTCCCTGAGTTTCTATGTTATTTTTTATATATGGTCGATGGCCTAAGTCCCATTCCTGCAGCAATGAAATCCTATTTCTTTTCATGATCAGCGGTATGACACTTATTAGTCACTTTTTTTCTATTACTCAGCCTAACCCTGTACTACCTCCTATAAAGAAGGGTTGTAAGTTTTCAAGAACTGACCGTTAATTAGAGTTCTTATAACTTTTCTATCTTTATTGCCAAGACATAGGCTCCACCCTTGAGAACTTGGACGACTACATAGGGCTCATCCCAAGTAGGTGACCATTTCTTGCCCAAGGCTTAGTCTCTGTGCCCTATTGGCAACACTACTTTCCAAACTTTTATCTCCTTCCCCAAAGGACCTTCCTTTCATTCTTTTGTTATATGCCCGACCGAACTTAGTCTTGTTGGTTACTATAGAGTCCAAGACTCTCATGAGGGTCTCATCTAACCTTTCGACCTCAACTAACATTGTTTATATGAACTTGGGAGGGGTCAAACCAATCTGGTGTGCAACCCTTAACGATGACACAGTGACCTCAAAAGGTACCATTGCATCATATCCATATGTTAATGCAAACAAGCTCATTCTGGTACTAGTGTAAGGTGAATTCATGTATGCCCAGAGTGCCTCAAATAATGCCTTAGTTTAGTGGCCGCAAAGTACAGAGATAAATATAACTTCTCTATTGCTAAGTATTGTCTCTCGATATCGAGGAGCTTCCGACTGAGATAGTAGACTGTACACTCTTTTCGATCATCGTCATCTTAGGCTAATAATGCTCCAACCGACTCTACTGATGCCACAACATATAGGTTGAGCAGTCAACCTTTGACTGGTGGCATTAACACTAGTGGCTTTATCAAATACTCCTTAATCCTTTCAAAAACCAGCTGATGTTCTGCCTCCCACTCGAACTCAGCTCCTTATTTCAGTTTTATCAATGGAGAAAGTACCTTACTTTTTCTTACGTAATTAGAGATAAACCTTTGCTTGAAATCTACCTTAATGTTATAATTCTGATTTGTTCCTTGATGGGTGAGTATTTATGATTGCTCAAGCTTTATTTTGTTCTATCTCGATTCAGTGTTGATGTACAAGGAATCCCAGTAAATTACCTGCCTACACTCCAAAGGCACATTTAAGGGGTTTCATCATTAACTTATGAAGCCTCATTCGCTCGAACAACTTGCATAAATGAGCGAAATGGTTTCCCATGTTAGTCGACTTAACTACCATGTCATCGACACAAATCTCCATGAATTGGCCAATCATATCATGGAGTATGGTATTCATTACCCTTTAGTATGTAGCTCTTGCATTATTGAGCCCAAACGGCATAACCACCTAGTAGGTTCCCAAAGGCCCAGGGTACCTAAATGATATTTTTAATTCATCATTGAGCGCGATGTATATCTGGTTATATACAGAATGACCATCCATGAAGGAAACCATCTGGTATCCAACCGATCAATCGATCAACTGATCGGCCATGGGCATCGGATATTCAGCCTTGGGCGTGCCCATATTTAAATTCCTAAAATCGATGCAAACCCATAACTTACCGTTCTTTTTTATCATTGAGACCATGTTCGAGTGCTTTATATCATTAGGACTACGTTTGAGATCTCTTCGACATACTTAATAGGTCTAATGAAACTGGCCTTTAGTAATCGCTTGATTTCTTCATTTATTTTCTGAGTGACATCTATTGTCATTCTCCTAGATGGTTGCTTGTATTGTCAATACCCTTTCCTTATCAGTAACTTATATTTGACTAGGCTTCGATATAGTCCTAACATCTCATGATAGTCTCATGCAAAGTAATCAACAAATTCTCCGAGCAAACCAGTGAGTTTAGCTTTATTTTGCGGCTCTAACAATTCACCGATAAAGGTTGGCTTAGGGTCCTACTCGATTCCTAGGTTCACTTCAACCAAGGGATCATGAACATGAGCCTGGGAATCTTCCAACTTATTAGGGGCTTTCTTTAAGTCCATGTCTATTTCGTCTCTATCTATCTCATCGGCTGAAATGACCATATCGATCAAATTTATGAAGCAATCATTGTCAACATCTTTTAGGCTATCTTCTTGCCTCTTTATTCAGCCTGAAGTTGATCATTCGTTCTTTGTCTATTGGTATACTAATCATAGGATTTCTTTCATGGTACAATGTGGGATCAGCCGAAAACCTATAATATCCCTCGGCGGGTCATTAACTGGACAAATTACAACAGTAATATCTTGCACAATACTGTTTGGATTCTTCTTGATAGATATCTCGATTGGATGTTCGTACTGATTCCTTCCGGTGAAGCGAATCGACCCTACATCATCCCTATAGTAGTAGGCCTCATTTGCATTCGATGTAGCCAAGAATGGCTTGTTATCAGCCAATATCAACTCGACTTTATCTTGATTATAAAATATTATAAACTGATGCAAGGACGATGGAATACACAAAAAAGAGTGAATCCAATCTCTCCCGAGCATAGCATTGTACCTAGACAAAATGTCGACCACAAATAAAGGAGCCAATACTCTTTTAGTTCATATGGTCAAATCGACTAGTAATACACCATGTGTATTTGTGACATGCCCAACAAAGTTACTACTGTAACTTCAGATAGAATCAAATCGATTGGAGTCTTTCCCAATTTTGGCGTCTTTCTCACTGGAAGAAGATTAAAGGCACCCCCATTGTCGACCAAAATTCTGGTGACCAGGCAACGCTCAAGATGGGCGGATATTTACAATGGTTTAAGGTGTTGCATCATGACATGAGTGGGCCTTTCTATGACCACTCTTTCATGCGATGTCCTAGACTCCACAGTGACAGTGTTTACCTGTGATATTTCGCTCATTCTCGATGCTTCTTCAATTACGCCTACTAAGGAAAAGGAAGCATGTTGCATCACTACAGGAGGATCGAGCTATCCACATCACCTACCATCCCATTGGGCTGAGATGGCTTGGCTTGGAATCTAAATGGGAGAGTAAGTACCATATTGCAATCAAACCCACGGGTGGCAATGATCCAAAAATAATCTTTGAACTCAAAAATTGCCCTCCAATGTTTCTGAACCATGTTGCTTATCAAAGCTTACATCAGAACATTCGACGTTGTTATCGATTGTCGAGTCATCCCTATCTACTTGAAAGCAAGTGAAGACACTTCCAATGCTTCGGTCATCGCCATTAGTACTTCGATCAGTAGATCGTTGCCTGAGAACCACTCATCCCTGAGATAAGCAGACACGTCATCACGATTATCAAAGTTCCCCAATTCTGTCGTGTTGTTGGGCTGAGTGACTGTCATGCCCCAGACTCGGTAACCGGACTCACAAGGAACCAGATAACCGGTTCTAATCGCAACAGCCTCTGTAGTACCCCATTCTCGGCTCCTGAGGCAGGTTCCGATCCTGGGATCCCACAAGGAGGATTTCTATAACCGAATAACCATTTCCAATACGAGCATACCCACGATCATAGCAAGTAACATCTCAAAAGTAACAAAGGAACACATCGCAAAATTCACTATGAATTTGAACTTTTACAAGTTACATAAGGTCTAAAAGGACATACATAAGATAATAGAAGAAGGAGAGAAAAGTCTACAACACCGGGGTCCTCAAGCTCAACTCTAATCCAAGCTTTGCCGCTACGATGCCTGCCTAGGATCTCCTGCATGCATCAATTATGCATAAGCTTATAGAAGCTTAGAGGGTGGTGGAAGTGTGTGACAATGGTGCTCAGAAGAAGATAGAGAATGCAGAAGGGAGTCATAATCAATACCAATACCACTAGCCTTACCAAGGCTGTCATGAATGTAAGAAGCTATACCAAGGTAGTACAATAATGCAGGAAGTCATACCAAGGCTATATAATACAATGAGTACTGTAATGCAATGAGTACTGGGTGCCATGCCAAGGCGATGCAATATAAGGCTTATACAGCCGATGTAAATGCAATGCAAAGTAATGACAGTGCTCATATTCAACCCACATATCAAGTACATTTCCATCATAAGGAAATCACCTGGGTCAAGTACACTGCTGGATGACTGCCGCTCTTCAGACCCGCACAGTCAAACGAGGGTAAGATACCTCACTACCTGCCCGTGGTCAGCCAATCACCAGCAAGGCTCGACGGTAGCGGACCCATTCATGAGCTGGTCAAACTCAGCCTAGCTATTGCCCTCTTTCTCTCAGGCTGGTAAGGCCACACCCCAATCCAACCGACTACATGACAGTGGGAGTCGTGGCCTAAAGGTGTAAAGCCCTCGTGCGCTCATGTTTCCACCTGGTCACGGCGCTGGAGCAGATCGTTGGTACCATGGAAGTTTTGAGAATTTCACCCATGGGCATCCTATGCACCCTATATGCTTAAGTAGCATTTTCGGTGTTCAAACATGGCCATCCACGATGTAACTGTGGAGGCTACAGCCCTGATGAAGCAAGGGCGAAGATGTCCATATGCTATGCAATGCCAGATGCATGAATCACACACAATCAACCATGTATCAATTCCAAGCATCCAACGTGCTTAAGAGGGAATACTATGTCCCTCGGAGAAGGTATCATGAAATGCCCAATGACACAATCATAACCACACACACATAGTGTCATCCAAGCATACAATGATCACATAGGTGTTGAGACTCAAATATTGCATAATTTTCCCCATTTATATCTTGGTTTTATGAACATAAATCCGCTTAATATTCTATTTTACTCATGTATGTGTTGCAAGGTGAATTTAAGTGTTTGGATTGAAAAATGGTGTTAAAAGCATGATTTTGATGCTCAAGAATTACCAAAGCAAGGGATTGATCTTAGGATACCAAGATTGAAGAATTCACATGCCAAAGATCTAAGAAAACCAAGTGAAGAATGAAGAGAATCGAAGATTTGAAGTGAAGAATCCTGAAATCGTCCTTAAAAAGTGTATTCTGAAGCTGTGAAGTTTATTTTGGAAAACTGCACAGCAGGAAGACTGTTTTAAATGAACTATGCAGCGAGAAGTCTATTTAGGAAAAATACGTATATTTGATGCGGTTTCTAGGGTTTTTCAAATTTGTACGAAAATTGGAGGTCCCTACTTATAAATAGGGCTTCCTAGAGCATTCTAAAACATTATTCAAGGCATTCAAGAGCAAAGTTTAGGGTTTTTAAAGAGTTTTTAGTTTTATTAAAGCTTTATAAGTTTTTTTTAAGATCTTTTCTATCTGCGTTTTCTTTCTTTATTTCTTATTGCTTTTTATTTCTGCAATTTAATTATGTTTTTCTAAGTTCCTTCTAGCCCAAGCTAGAAGGGAAGCCCATGAGTTTAATGTTTCTTTAAGATTATGATGATTGATTGTTTTAATGATGAGAAGAATGGTGTATGTATGTTATCTATTATTTAGATTTTGTTTTTTATCCTCTTGTAAGATCCATATGTTTCCATCATATGAGATCCACATTGATGGATAGGCTTACCCTAGATCAATCAGATTTCCTAGATAGGAGAGGTTCTCAACTTGTTATATTTATTTGATATTCATTATCCTATAGATATTGAATACTTAAAATCACTGACGCATGAGAATATATGTCAATGGTGCAAATCCATGATTTTCTAATTTTTTATATCATTTATTAAAATATTTAAACTGTTTTATTTTTCGATTAGGCTGACCATAGTGATCAGATCCTAGTTGTGTTATCCAAGTCATCATGATTTTGGAACATTAACGTATGTGTGGAACTTTGAAGCTTGGGTGTTATTTTATTCAATTGAATTACATCCATTCAAAAATCCCAAAATCAAATCACCAGTTTAGTTTTTTATTACTTAGTTTTATTTTGCATTTGATTTTTTCCTTCTTACAATTCATCTCCCTGTGGGATTGACCCCGTATTCACGGGATACTACTTACGAACCTCTGCACTTGGAGGCAAGCTAACAATAGGCCATGAAGATGGATCTAAACGCACTATGTGGCGATATACAAAGTAGTACACTCCTCCTATCTAAGAAGGGACCAAGACTAGGTATTTAAACAATATCCATAAGGAATCCAACTCCTAGTGGGGGCCCATTTACCTAGGGTAACCCACGAGACTAATCATACAAACTATGTGTCTAAGTAATTCAGAAGTAAGTCTAGCAAGAGTCTGAGGTGAGCATCCAATCACATTTAGATACAACCGGGCCTAGAGTGGTCCATAATGGGGACATTTAACCACCATTCTCCAAGAAGCATCTCAACCATGAACTATATAGATACAAGGCCCAAGGCCAACATTTAAGATAAAAACACAGGTAACCACATACATATATCCCTCAGAATATGTCATAAGAAAAGGATTTAATACCACCTTTAACAACATGGGCCCCCAAGAGGAAATTAAGGCCCAAGGCTCAATTTTTAATGGCCATAAAACCATGCATTAAGTTGGACTTGGTGGACAGCCCACGTACACAATGTTTGGCCCAAAAATAAGTTTAAGTTGGATGAAATGGGCCCCACTACATCAGCCCGATAACTAGCAATTTAAGCGGGCAACCCAGGGCCCAATACTATCCTTATCTTAGCCCACAAGTCCATCAAAATGGTGGAAGTCGGCTCAATATATGACTGGGCCAAGCTGGGACGTCCCTGCCCACACTAGGCCCACTACATGTCCCAAAAATCTGATCTAAAATGGGATCCTCATATGATCACTAAAGGTGACCCAAAAGAATAAAATAATTAAGCCCAGAGATTATAAGAAAATATAAGCATGCAACACGTACACAAGTTCTCAATATGGATGGGCCCCATAGCCAACTGAAGTTAAACCATAACAATGTGCATTTAAGGCCCCTTAATAAACTTTCGGCCTACTCGACTTCCTGGACCTGCTAAAGTCCAGAAATTAGTCAAATAATCTCATGAAGGCCAACAATACTCACAAGGGGGACCCATTAGATGGAGGGCGTGTATACATCGTGAAAAAGATCAAGTGGGTCTGCTACTGGATTATGAGTCCAGTAGCAACCCAAGGTAGACAGTGCCTCCAAGATCGGGCGATCCAAGGCTTGGACGGCTTGGACCAAATATTTGTTAAGGTAGGCTCCACGTACATTCACATTGAGCCTTAAACAAATGGCCTAGGGCCTATGGTGGGCCTTTAACCATCCATAGAAGAATCCCATGGGCCTACCTTAAGGCCACCCAGGAGGACATCCAACCTCAACCGGTTCCCAAGAGGTAGCCCGCCACTACTCGAGCATGAAACAAGACCCAATGCCTAAACAATCCATGACTTAGTGGGCTATACACCAAGCCCAACACAGAGGCAATATGGTGGGCCCTCAAGCAAGGTTTGAGCCCAACCATAAAGGTCACAAACCCACATATTGTAGTGGGCCTAATGGGCAGCCCATTATTCTAACCATATGGGCAAATTCTTATGTTCGAAATAAGTGAGTTGGGCCTCACAGCTTGGCCCAAGTATGGGGTGAATTTAATGGGCAACCAAGGGCCCAACTACTTGAGTATTTTGGCCCATAAAACCCATCACAATCATGTATTAAATATAGGCCCAAAGGTCAGGTGCCTATCAAGAAAGTTCCAGACAATGGGCCTAGGAAACCCAACAAATGACTATGAGTATTGGTCCAATAGAAACCCAATTGGAATGGGCCTTAAGCATGAACTAATTAAGCCCAAAATTTAATTAAAAATGGGGCAAGATATGTGTAATAATATCTATAAATCTGGTGAAAAATTATAATTCAAGACCACCTAATAATGTATAGTGAAAACTGGGCCTTGCTGGAATTTCAGCCCACCCAACTTCCTAAGCCTTCTAGGGTCCAACAAATGGGCTTATTAGATGAAATAAATATCCTAGGGTGTCCCATAGATGATACAAAGGGTCTTACCTAAAAATTAATTACACAAAATCACAAGGTGAGGATACACGACATATTAAGGTGGGCCTACAAGGAGGATGGATGACCAACCATGGCTGGACATCCCAGCCTGGGCGTCCTAGCCTGGTGGGCCGATCTAGCCAGCGCCACATATTGTACAGGGGTCTATTGACCCCGAAACTTGGTAGGTGAGTACTCTCATGGGTGGGCAACCTCTCTGTAAAGTTTCAGAATTTTTGAAATAGCAGAAGTATTTTAATTAATTTAAAGAAAACAGACTGTTCAGAAAAATCTGTTTGACCTATACGTCCCAGCTTGGTGGACCAGTCCAGCCCTTGCCACAGTGTGCACAGGGGTCCATTGGGCTCACAAATTGGTAGGTGGGTCTTACCATGGGTGGGTCACCTCTCCATAAATTTTCATGATTTTTGGATTAGCAAAAGTATTTTAATTAATTTAAGGAATCCAAACTGTCCAGCAAATCTGCTAAGTGCAGAATTTTGATAGACCCTGATCTGGGCCTCCAATGGGGTAGATTGATGGCCTCAAAAAAATTGAGAAAAATAGGTTTTAGGTCCCCTCATATATGTACTACAAAGTGGGGTCCAAGGATGTGGCCCACCAGTGGAAAAATTATAGACCAAATCCATGCCAAACAATCAGCTACAACAGAAATTTCCAACAATATGGATAACAACATGTTGCTGTCCAAACCAGCCCAAAAGATAAATAAAAAGGGAAATAAATCACTATTTTCTCAAGGCAGGGTCCACCTAGATGTGTCACACAACTCTCAAACCCAAGCCCATTCCAAGATCATCTATAAAATCAAGCCCAAAGGCTGTCCAAAACATGCCAACAAGCTTGGGCCTGGACGTCCAACCACTTGGGCCTGATTGCATGGCACATCAGGTGAGCCACACGTACATCAGATTTACTATAAAGACATGAAAGAAAAGATAGAGAAAAACACAATCCGGCCATGGGGTAGGGCCCCGCCACTAATGGGCCCTCCCAAGATCAATCAAACACATATATCTACATTGATTTACACTTATAATCACAAAACCAACACATGCATGGTCCATATCTAAAATGGATGGTTGGGATGCCATCCCAACATGATCTTTAAGGTCTAGATGACCTTGAGATGGAGTGGATCATGAAATACATCATGATGGGGTCCATGGAGAATGGCCCCATCATGGAACATGACATGCATGTATGATGGGCCAAAGGGCCATATCCATGGGATCAAATGGGATCCCCACCATGGATTAATGGGTCCCATATAATTCATTCATGAAGAAATAATGAGATTAAAGGATAGAAAGAAAATCAGCAAAAATAATAGTCACCCACTTGGAATCTAACTCTCAAACTTCTACACTATGAAGATCTTGGAGCAAGGAAGAGATTTTAATTGTTGAGATGTATTTTTAGTGGTGAGATTTGAGGGTTTTTTGGGTTTAGAGGGCTGGAGAATTTGGGAAGAAAGGGACGTTGGGAGATGGAGGTTGCTAGCTATGGAGGGAAATGAGGAGGGAGAGAGATAGAGAGAGAGAGAGAGAGAGAGAGAGAGAGAGAGAGAGAGAGATCATGATGTTTTGTAAGAAAAGACAATCATTGCCTAAGGGAGGAGATTACAATGTTGTAAGCCTAGGGTAGGCTTGTATAGTGTGTGTTGAGGTGGGTGGTGTTTTCCATAGAATTTGTGTAGTGTGTGTAGTATGCATAGGGACTTGTGCCAAGAGAGGTTGTCACGCCCCAAACCCGGAGATCGGATTCACAGGAATCCCTATCTCCGAATCCGGTGCCGACAGCCTCCGTAGTACCCCATTCTCGGCTCCTAGCGTCCATACGCCAGATTCCGATCCTGGGATCCTACAAGGAGGATTTTTTTTTTTGTGTACATTTAACTCAAAATAAGCATAACCACAAGATTACCCAATTCACAAAGGCAACATCATCATCACATATCCACTAATATAATCATTTGAGTACAATGCTGAAAGAGAAATACATAAATCGAAAATCAAGCTCCAGAAGACTGCTGCATGCTCCGAGCTCGACACTGCTGCAACCTAACATCACCTGCACGCATCTATCGTGCATAAGCTTATAGAAAGCTTAGAGGGTGGTGTAAGTGTGTGCACAAGGTAAGTGCCAAGTACTCAATATAATGTCATCATCATACAATATCGAAATTACAGGTAATTCATAAATCGTACATTATCGGAATAAGCAGAAGTATGGACAAGTCCATAAGTCAAACAATATCAGCTGCTGAAGATGCGATGCAATTATACAAATCCTGCTAAGTCTATCTAGCCCATATAAGTACAGAAACATAGCAACCCAAAATGTCATATACCTGCGGATGTAATGCAATATGCGATGCGAATGAAATGACCATGCTGGAGTGTGAAGTCGGGATGATAGTACGTAGTATCACAAGCTATGGGGTCTATCACAAAGAACTTCTATCCAAACCAGTCCCATACCTAAATTTGGATAGTCAGACTCAATGTGGTAAACTCCTGATCTCAGGTTAGTCGCGCGCCCAACCGAAATCCTTGCCATGCGAAGGTACACAACAATTAGTTACGCACCACCAGCCCGAGTGGATAGTGAATGAAATGAATGTATGAGTATGCAAATCCTGCTCAATAAGTCCACATATCAGTACGGTTCCTCTCTGGGATCATCACCGGGGTCTATTACACTCCAAACCAGATTGCCGCCCCATCGCTCACAATAAGGTGAGTGGAAGAGACCTCACTATCCGCCTGCCAATATCGGGCCCGGCTCGTCGATAGCGGACTCATTCCTCGAGCTGGTCAAACTCAGCCTAGCATTGCCCCCTCCTCTCGGGCAGGTAAGGCCATACCCCCTTCCAACCGACCACGACACAGTGGGAGACGCGGCCTGATGGTATACGGCCCTCATGCGCTCATGTATCCACTCGGTCTAGACGTTGGAGCAACCTCTGGAACCAAGAGGGTTTAGGGACTTTCACCCAGGGATATCTATAGCACCCCATGTAGAACAGATTTCCGGTGTCCCATCTGGCCATCCACGAAATACCTGTGGAGGCTACGACCCCGATGTCGCTAGGGCGTACAGTAATCATAACACACAATGCAAGATGCATGAGTCAAACAATCCAGTCATGCATCAATCCTGTGCATGTCATGCTCTCATATGGGGCAACTCCACCTATCAGGGAGCCCTATGAACAACCTGCCATATGGCATATGCAATGGTCAATCACATCTCATAACAAACACACAGATGATGTGTATGGGCATGTATTATGATGTTATGCAGTCACATACTCATAATCGGTATCAATAACCGGTATCAACAATCGACCTCGACAATGTGGACATTTAACCAATATTGTCCCCAAGGAATGCCTCACACAAAGCCAAACATATAATGGGCCCACGACCTCACACAAAGGCCTAATATACAACACAATGGGCCTTACTTAAGGGTCACATATGCACAATGGGTGGGCCCTGCCCATGGGCTTTAAATACATGACATGTGGATCCTACACATGAGTTTCGAATACATCAAATGGGTCATGCATTATGGGCCTAATACATATCACAATGGGCCTTGCCCATAGGCCACGAATTCATCACAATGGGCCCCAACTACGGGTCGCATCTACACCATATAGGTCTCGACAATCGGCCTTGACAATCGAAATCGACACTCGGAATCGGCCGAACAAGGCCTAAGGGAAGGTCACAATGTGGATGTTCAACCACCATCGCTCATCAATGTGGACATTTAACCAACATTGCACTCAAGGAGTGGCCCCCCCATAGAGGTGAACATAAAGTGGGCCCATGGCCTCGCACAAAGGCCTAATACACATCAAGTGGGCTACATCAATGGACCTTGATTACATCACAATGGGCCACATCACATGGGCCGAAAATATATCATAACGGCCCACGACATATGGGTCGGAATTACATCATAATGGGCCTCGCTAATGGGCCATAAATACACAATAGGTGAGCCCCATCACATGGGCCGAAAATACAAACAGGTGGGCCCCGCACATGAGTTAAAAATACATCATGATGGGCCGCATCAATGGGCCAAATATATCAAGTGGGCCGCATCAACGGGCCTTAACCCATGGGCCCCAAACACATCTCAATGGCCCTTAACCCATGGGCCGCAAATACCTCAAAATGGGCCTAATCACATGGGCCTCATGTATATATATCAAGGTGGGCCTCAACGGATGCCCATAAATACATCACGGTAGTCCTTGCACAATAGCACAACAGATGGACGGCTAGGTGTGCACCTACATCAATACAAGGTGGGCCCCCACACGCTACTGATGAGGGTCGAATATTGCATATTATATCCAAATTATTACCTGATTTCCGTACATGATACTATTTAACGCTCTCCTTTAATCATGTTTGTGATGCAAGGTGTATTTAGGAGCATGGACTGCAAAAGGGTGTTAAAAGCATGAATTTAACACTCATAATTCACCAAGGCAAGGGACGGACCCCAGGGGACCAAGATCGACGATTTACACGCCAGTGATTCGAAAATTTCGAGAAATTGAAGCTCAAGTGGCCTGAAAGTTAGCCAAAATGCTTGATCACAGGGTTTCCACCATCCATTCAGTTTGAAACTTTATATGTGGCCTAATGACCACAAATTAGCCGTACATGTCAAAATTCATTCCTTGGATCAGTGTATAAGTGATCCGATGAGTAAGATCAGACAATAACCATTAAGAAAGCATCTTGGACATCCTTGGGCGATCGGGACCCAAACTGAACCGATGGAAAGAGCACGAAAAATGGTGGATATTCGCCAAATTTCACTTCTTTTGGATGGTGCAGTAGGGAGGAACGAACAACAGACTATTCTAGAAGGGAGAGTGGCAAATTTGTAAATAAACAACATTCCATATCCATGCACGTAAGGATAACTAGGGTTGCTTCAACGATGGGTAGTGTCTCATCATAGATGGATCGTGTGGCCCACATAGAGTTCGGATATACTTCATACTTTGACCCATGGGCTTATAAGTTGCTGAGGAAAATGATGAACGGAGTAGATCCCTGAGAATATCATAAGAAGTGGGCCCCACCAATTTTTTTTTAAAAAGCATCGAAACAGTTACCTTATGCGCAAAACGTCCAGTGACGGACGTGCTCACTACTGGGTTTTGACAGTGGGCCCCACCCATCATCACTTTTCATGATCTGGACCGTCCAAGGTATCCCATGGGGCGGCAACAACCCACGCCTAGGTGGCAGAATTGTAAAAGATCGTGAAGATTGGTTTTCAGCTGTTTAAACTAGGACGGACGGACGCTACCATGGTGGGTCTATGTCTAATGGGTGGACGATTTAGATAAAAAAAAATATATATACATTTATTGGGTGGCCCATTACAGCCTCATTCTAATCAGTTCAGCATTGTCCATATATGTCTAGACGGTGAAGAATATAGCCCACCCTTCATCAGGGTCCACCTTCCTGAGGAAGGGTTTGGATAATACACATGAATCATGTTGGGTCCCATAGCTAGACGGCATGGATGGAAGAGGTGGGACCCACAGAACTTACTGGCGTGTACTGCAGCAGGTCTACACGTCACAGGTCAGCTACATAACTTTCGTACATGCAGCAAATGCTACTTTAAAGAACAACAGAGGTGGGTCCCACGTAGGGCTCACCTTTCCCAATAACTTAATACAATAATATTACATATATAATAATATAATATATTTTATTCTATATATGTATGCTTTTGTTGCAGGTGGCCAGTACACTCCTGCCGTCAGTTCACATTTCATTGCTGGCCACGTCCAGCGACGGTGTGTATATGTACGCATCAAGATGGGCCCCACGTACCATCCTGCTGTGTGGACGGTGATGATAAAACACAAGCAGTTGGGTCCCACATGGTAGGCCATCTTACGGACAGACAGCGTGGAGAAAACACATTCATCTCAGTGGGTTTAACCGTCCACTGCTGTGGACGGTGTGGGTAGAAAACATACATATTGGGTCCCATGTGGGGCCCACCATAGTGTCTATATACCGTCCAACCCGCTGATAAGGTCGCACGTGCGTGGATGAAAAGGAAAAACAAATTTCGTAATGGTCTACAACTCCTGGGCGCCCAGAAAGGTTTCAATGGTAGACGTTCATCCCTACCGTTTCCTGTGATGGGGGCCACCTGAGTTTCGGATCAGTATGATTTTTATAGGGGGCCCACTTTAAGAAGGGGCCCACAAAATTAACGGTGGATCACGACACACATCACGGTGGGGCCCACGGCTAGAGCCGTGGTCCTGCTGCCCACCCGTCAACGCAGCAGCGCCTGCTGCTGACGCAGGTGCTGCCTGTATTAAATTTTTTGTTCTTCTTTTTTTTTTTTTAATGTTTTTCTGTGGTTTTTCACAGGAAGGGCCCACATCAAGTAAATCTAATCCGTCCATTGTACTCTGTCGTTCAAGACCGTCCAAACGAGTCCAATATCAATATATTTCGGTGTATAAGAACATCAGGGGAGGTAATTCAACGGTAATGACACTGTTTTCAACGCTATAGCCCACCAGATACTCGGATCAACCTCATTTTTCGGCTCAACGCCTAAAATGAAGTGGAGAAAGGAATGGACGGCGTGGATTAGTCCCATACATCAAAACGGGGCCTGTAGGAGTGGCCCACCCAATAAACCAATAAACTTTGAAACAAATTAATATTTTTGTGTTTCCATTTTGACCTCCAGGGACGTCCCTGGACGCCCGACGGTCTGGGTAAAGTACACATACAAGGTGGGCCTTACTCAGATGGGCCACCAAATGCAGGGATGGTGTGGATAAGACATACACTAAGGTGGGGTCCATCCGAGTGGGCCACACATCACACAAAATGAAAGAGAGAGAGAGAATCACCCACCTTCCTTCTTATTCCTTCCTAATGCTCCAAAGCTTCAATGAGGCTCCTCCAACGGTGGAGATGAGTTTTTGATGGCAAAATATGGGGAATCTAAGGTGGGAAAGAGTTAGCCATGGATATGAGTTGGGACGTCCATGGCCTCTAGTTGCTAGGGGAGAAAATGAGGAAAGAAGGAGAGAGGGAGGGAGATAAGGGAGAGAGAAAGATGTAATAATGGCATGTCATAATGAAGGTAAGAGAGTTATTGCTTGATAGGGGCTAGGGGTCTATACTAGCTATAGGTGGCTAGGGGTCTAGACTAGCTATAAGTGGCTAGGAAGTTATGAAGATGATGATGTCATGCACGCACAGGGTGGTGTGCCATGTCATAGGTGGGTCCCACAAACACGATCAAGGTCCAATAAAGCGCGGCCCACATCTTTTGATGTACAACTCAGATTGCCGCATGAGACGCGGCGTTAGAACCGCGACGACAAGGCGGTCGCTATGACGTTAACTCTGGGTCGATCCGAGTCGAGCTTACATGATTGAACTTAAGGGTCATTGCAAACAAAATCCGTAGGTCGTGGGTTGTCGGAATTCGACCGAGAAGACTGCAGAGCTTATGGATCGGTACGGGCTAGGATACGGGTCTCACAGAGGTGGTCCACATGCATTCCACTAAAGTGGGCCACATGATTAAGGGTAATACAATGTAATGTTCATAACTTTTGACCCATATATCGGATGGACGCACAAGAGACGTCGTTGGAACCGCAATAACGATGCGAACAAGATGGCATAGGTCTCGGGTTGATCCAAGTCAGGTCTACATGACCAGACTTAAGGATAACCGCAAACACAATCCGAGGGTCGCGGGTCGTCGAGATCCGACCGGTAAGACCGCAGGACCAAGAGGAATGAAATGCATACTCACACACTCACATGCATACACTAGAACTCGGGTCGGGTCTTACAATCCACCCCACCAACAAAGAAATTTCGTCGTCGAAATTGCCAAAACCGGAACAACAAAAATACATGAACATCATCACCGAAACATACACACACACACACTCACACACACACACACACACACACACATATATATATATCTCAACCATCAATCACAAGAGAAGGTAATACAAATAACGTAAGCAATCAATCATTGAACAAATGTGGATAATGCTCTCTAATCTCGACCTCGCGCTCCCAAGATACCTCGGCCTCTGAATGATGACCCAATTGTACCTTCACCAAGGGAATGACCATGGTCCTGAGGACATGCTCATTCTGATCAAGAATACAAATTGACTGCTTAATGTAGGAAGCATCCTCACGGACCTCGAGTGGCTGCCAATCAATCACAGGAATGGTGTCCGACCCATACTTGTGCAACATAGAAACATAGAACATGTCGTGGATCCTGGACAACTCAGGAGGTAAGGCAAGCCAATAGGCCACAACGCCCACGCGCTCAGTAATCTCAAAAAGTCCAATAAATCTCGGGGTAAGCTTGACCTTCACACTAAATCGAACCACGCCTTTCATAGGCGAGACCTTGAGATATACCATATCCCCAACTGCAAACTCGAGGGGTCGATGTCGACGATCAGCAAAACTCTTCTGCCGGATCTGAGCTGTGCGTATCCTCTGTCTGATAATATCAATAGACTCCGATGTCTACTGCACAAGCTCGGGACCTAAGAGACGCTCTCTCCAATCCTCGGTCCAACAGCTAGGAGATTTACACGATTTGTCATAGAGTGCCTCAAAAGGAGCCATACCGATAGTCGCCTGATAGCTCTTGTTGTATGCGAACTCGGTGAGGCGTAATTGCTCATCCCAACTGCCCACAAAGTCGATCACACAAGCTCTGAGCATATCCTCAAGGATCTGGTTGACCATTTCGGTCTGCCCATCCGTCTGCGGATGATAAGCGGTGCTGAGATGCAAAGTGGTCCCCATTGCCTGCTGGAAACTCCTTCAAAATTGAGACGTAAACATGGAGTCTCGGTCAGAAACGATCGAAACTGGGATGTCGTGCAATCTCACTATCTCCTCAATGAATACCTTTGTAAGTCGGTCCATAGACTAGGAAGCATGCATCAGAATGAAATGAGCTGACTTCGTCAGACGATCGATGATAACCCAGATGGTATCATGACCTCCCTGAGTCCTCGGCAACCAATGATGAAATCTGTCGATACATGCTCCCACTTCCATACTAGAACGCTCAACGACTGCAAGGGACCAGGGGGTCTCTGGTGATTGGCCTTGACATGCTGGCAAGTGTCACATTTGGTCACAAAACTAGCAATCAGGCATACCATTCCTGACCAGAAATACTGCCTTGACAATAAAACAAGCCAACAAGCTCGACATCAGTAATACAAACAAATCAGTGGGCAGGAACATCTCACCAACCAAAACGGAACATGATATTATCATCGGCCTGACACAACGATCTTCCCAAAAATACCAATATTAACAATCCCTTATGGCAGACTCTAATAGTAATCTAAGTGAACAAGAGCCCTTGGATACAAAAAGGGTGCAATGCACCAGAATGAAACAAACACGAGGTTTACATACGGAGACAGGGAAAATACCCTCAATGACTCCCTTAATAACTAAGGGTCCCGCTGAGTTGTGCAAAATCAAGCTTGACGTGGTTGGGGAGGTGTCTGTCCCCTCTGCATCTGCAGTCTCTACTACTGCTACGGTCGTTGCGGGGGTCTATCCTGCTATCTCGGATGCTGTCGGGGTCTCGATGGTGGGAGCCACTGCCGCTGCTGCAAAGGAAGAGGGCACTCCTCGCCTCTGATACCCTATCTGCCCACATCCATAGCAAATGCTAGTAAACGGCCTAGAAGAAGAAGCTGTTGTATGTAATCCTGATGCTCTAGCAGCTCGATGGGCTGCGTATCTCTGTCGCCGTCGACGCTGTCAGGAGCTACCGGAGGGGGCCTGCATCTTCTGGCCTCTCTTCTGATCACGATCCCTCTGCAAACCGGTCCACTCGGCCTAGCCCTGAAGTAAAAATACCGCCAACGGGGCTTGCTGCAGAGTCGAATCTCAGAAAAAGGGGTTGCACGCTCCTGTTCCGCCTGTCCGAGCATCTCAGGGACGGGCTAACGGGTCTGAAGAACATCAGTGACGATCCACATCAACTGTTGGAGATGCTCAGCTCTTATAGGAATCGACAGATAAGCGGGAGCAACATTGTCCTCTGACGGAGGCACAGGTGCGGCGGGAGCCTCAGGAATAGGTATGGCAGGCTCAAGAGGGGGAATAAGAATCTTAGAGGGTGGAGCAAAAGTCACTCAGAACGCTGGAACGGAATGAGAACCACGTCCACGGGCGTCATAATCATGGGCACCTCGACTAGACGGCATGGTCTATAGAAGGAACAAAGGTGATGGACACCTAGGGATTAGAATCCTTAAAGGCTTAAACAGAATGAGGAAAAACACACTCAGGACACTACTTATCCTACGCTCTGAGCAGACATGCGATATTATCCCCGAGTTATTCTAGAATTACTTGCTATGCTCTGATACCAACTCCTGTCACGCCCCAGACTTGGTAACCGGACTCACAAGGAACCCGATAGCCGGTTCCGATCACAACAGCCTCCGTAGTACCCCATTCTTGACTCCTGAGGCAGGTTCCAATCCTAAGATCCCACAAGGAGGATTTCTATAACCGAATAACCATTTCCAATATGAGCATAACCAAGATCATAGCAAGTAACATCTTAAAAATAACAAAGGAACACATCACAAAATCCACTATGAATTTGAACTTTTACAGTTACATAAGGTCCAAAAGGACATACATAAGATAATAGAAGAATGAGAGAAAAGTCTGCAACACCGGGGTCCTCAAGCTCAACACTAATCCAAGCTCTGCCGATACGATGCTTGCCTAGGATCTCCTACATGCATCAATCGTGCATAAGCTTATAGAAGCTTAGAGGGTGGTGGAAGTGTGTGACAATGGTGCTTAGAAAAAGATAGAGAATGCAGAAGGGAGTCATAATCAATACCAATACCACTAGCCTTACCAAGGCTGTCATGAACACAGGAAGCTATACCAAGGTAGTACAATAATGCAGGAAGTCATACCAAGGCTATATAATACAATGAGTACTGTAATACAATGAGTACTGGGCACCATGCCAAGGCGATGCAATATAAGGCTTATACAGCCGATGCAAATGCAATGCGAAATAATGACAGTGCTCATATCCAACCCACATATCAAGTACATTTCCATCATAAGGAAATCATCGGGGTCAAGTACACTGCTGGATGACTGTCGCTCTTCAGACCCGCACAGTCGAATGAGCGTAAGAGACCTTACTACCCGCCCGTGGTCAACCAATCACCAGTAAGGCTTGACGGTAGTGGACCCATTTATGAGCTGGTCAAACTCAACCTAGCTATTGCCCTCTTTCTCTCAGGCTGGTAAGGTTACACCCCAATCCAACTTACTACATGACAGTGAGAGTCACAGCCTAAAGGTGTAAGGCCCTCGTGCGCTTATGTTTCCACCCAGTCACGACACTGGAGCAGATCCTTGGTACCATGGAAGTTTTGAAAATTTCACCCATGGGCATCCTATGCACCCTATATGCTCAAGTAACATTTTCGGTGTCCAAACATGGCCATCCATGATGTAACTGTGGAGGCTACGGCCCTGATGAAGCAAGGGCAAAGATGTCCATATGTTATGCAATGCCAGATACATGAATCACACAATTAACCATGCATCAATTTCAAGCATCCAACGTGCTTAAGAGGGAATACTACGTCCCTCGGAGAAGGTATCATGAAATACTGAATGTCACAATCATAACCACATACACACAATGTCATCCAAGCATACAATGATGAACATGGACCATGAAGATGGATCTAGACACACTATGCAGTGATATACAAAGTAGTACACTCCTCCTATCCAAGAAGGGACCAAGACTAGGTTTTAGACAATATCCATAAGGAATCCAACTCCTAGTGGGGGCCCATTTACCTAGGGTAGCCCACGAGACTAAGATACAAACTATGTGTCTAAGTAATACAGAAGTGAGTCTAACAAGAGTCTGAGGTGAGCATCCAATCACATGTAGATACAACTGGGCCTAGAGGGGTCCATAATAGGGACATTTGTAACGTCTCGGAAAAATTCGTACAAAGACCCGAGTACCGCCTCAGGAAGAAATCACTGAGGACCGAATCCTTTAGAAATTAGATGAAAATTAATTAAGTATTAAACTAAATAATTAGTGGAATTAGCTTGAACCACTTTCTATACGAACTGCAAAACCCAAAACCAATAGAATCACTAACTCTACATTACCTAAAAACCTAGGATCAATCTCAAAACTCAGTTGCTCATGAGAGCACATTGAAACTCCGTATCGGACTTGGACCGCGCGTTGAAAGTCCGTGAACCGAGAAACTCTAAGGTTATGACCACCTTACTGGGCTTGACAACCAACGTGGGAATAAAGTCCAAATAGTGTCCAGAAACGCACAACTTGAACCTAGAGCGAAGTGTGTGAGAAACGCGAATATCTTTAGAAAATGAACTCAAACTTAAGTGTTTGGGTCGTTCGCTTGCAGGTCAAATTTAGGTTTTGGACCGTCAGATTCTGACCCAACTACACCCTTAGATCAGGAAAATTTTCCTACACATGTCAATGTACTTGTGGCCCTGATCGAGTGGCATTGACCGTTGGATTAAAACTGGTCCTTGATCCCCAAATTTCTCTTGAAAGAGCCCTACAGCCGGGCATTGCACATGGTAGGTTCCAGGGTCGTAGAGTTCTCTGTGAAGCACAAATGGATGAAAAGCTATTTGGGTCATATCTGGCGATGGACCTCCTGTTGGACGCCGGGTGGGGTCCCATATTTGAAGGCAAGTCACGTGCGTGCGAAAGCACCGTCCGAGCCTTCTACGCCCACATACGGGACCTATTATTGGAGCCTCTACAGTTCACTATTCCCGTGGGAAGGCGGCCAGCCACAGTTGATGTTGGTGTGATAGCTCGGATTATGAGGATGGAACGCGGTGAGGTTTATGCGAGCGAGAAGAATCTCAAGAGTGCGCGTGAAAGAGATTGCCGTACACGATTTCTTTGTGGCCGACTGATCCACTGAAATCGAGGCAACTGCCTTCTAGCATCCAAGATGACTCATGACTTCCGCCTACTCCACCACATATTCACACACAATGTGTATCCTAGGTGGAGTAATCACTCTGAATGCACACGTTTGATGGTGGACTTCCTATACAGATCTAGGCAGAGAGACAAGTTGTGCCTGCCTACACTTGTCCTACTGCAGATAGTTTAGACCGTACGCTCTCCTAGGACGGACATTTCACTCCCATTCGGCCGACTTATATGCAAGCTTGCTCATGAGTTCGGCTACCGACTTGACACAGAGCTTGTGCCGATCCACTACATTAATGACGTTACGCTCAACAACATAGGATTTGGCCCTCAAGAACGTCAAGCTCGACTCGATGAGAGTGGGGATGAGATGGGAAGTGAAGAGGAAGAAAGTGAAGAAGAAGCGGACGAAAATGAAATAGAGGAAGGAAGCGAGGAAGAGGCAGAGTAGGAAGAGGAGGCCCAAGACTCTGATGAGGGCTCTCCACTTGCTACACATGAGCACCACCGTGATCGGGCCGCTTTAGAAGCCCGTTTGGCTCAGATTGAGGAGGACCAAGTCGCCCTGCGACAGGAGGTCAGAGAGACCCGAGCCAAGCTTGAAGAGAGTCAGGCCTACGTGAAGCAAAAATTTAAGAAGGTGTCTCGCACCTTGAAGGCTCTCCTATGCTGTATGCAGGACAAGGGCGCTCCTCCACCATCACCAGATTCGGACGACTAGTTCTATGTTGTAGTCGTCATTGGGTCTTTTGTTTCCTTATTTTTCTTACTTTCTATGTTATAACCTTGGTAGGCTTAGTAGTATGGTAGAGTTGTTTGTGTGTTTTAGTGTTTGAAGCTTTGTTTAGATTAGCTCACATGCATCTTCTGTCATGATCCATGTAAGACTACATCTCATGTATTGTGACGATTTTGGTTAAATGAAATGCATGAAGCTCCTTTTGTTATGAAATGTGTAAAATGCTTGACAAGTTGAGTATTGTTATCCTAATCTTACATGTATTGCACCCTATGTTGTGTATAGGGAATGCCTCCGAAAGCTACTCGGAACACTACACATCTAGCACTTGACAGATCGTTTGACGGGGCACCTCCCCTAAGCGATAGCCACACGGACCCCAGCTTGGGCCCTGACAGTGACACGATGTCGGATTCACAGCCGACCACTGGCCCCACTAATGGGCCAACACCTTCTGCACCACCGGTTCCCGAGCAGAACCGTGCGTCTACCTCGACGTCATACATGCCTCAGGCGGCTTCTCCTCCTCATGGGTTGGAGCAGATGATGCTCCTTATGCAGCAGCAGCAGCATATTTGGACCACCATAACAGGGGCCCTTGCCCAGAACATGAATGTGGTTCCGCCCGCACCACCTGTGCACCCCGCAGGAAACCTGAATGCAGCGGCTTATTCTAGCGATTCCAGCGCTTCTGACCTCCCACTTTTGCGGGTACTCACAGACTTGAGGAGGCCGAATATTGGCTTGACCATATATCTAAGATGTTGAATCTGCTGCACTGCACCAAGGCAGAGCAGGTTGAGTTGGTTACGTACATGTTCAAGAAAGAGGCTAGTCTATGGTGGGACAGCATCCTACGGATAGTGGATGCTAGTTATGTGTGGACATGGGAAGCTTTTGAGACCCACTTCCATGGAAAGTATTTCCCCCTCACCTACCGTAATGAGAAGGAAGGTGAATTCCTTCGCCTCCGTTAGGGAGGAATGATCGTGGCCGAGTATGAGAACAAGTTTACGGAGCTGGCCAGATATGCTTCCTTGATCCTAGCAAATGAGTCAATGAAGATGCAGAGATTCTCCGATGGTCTGCGGCCCAATATCCACACAAAGATGTGTTGCGCTAGCATACCCAACTATGCTGAGATAGTGAACACGTCTCTGCGAGTTGAACAGGATGGGGACCGACTATCCCGTACACGTGTTCCCATGGGTCCTAAGCCTCGACCAGATTTGCCTAGCAGGCCGTTTCTTGGCAAGAGGCCACGTACAGACTAGCCTCCCAGTCTTACGGCTTCACCGACCCAGCTGAGGCGATCAGATCTATGGTGCACTTACTACAAGATGTCGGGCCATGCAGATACTTATTGTTTCACCAAGATGAGGGATAACGGCTTCTCGCCGCCTCAGAAGATCAATCGCCAGCTTCCTCAGGCTATCTCGGTTGCACCTTTACGTTCAGTACCACCAGCATAGCCTTTCTATAAGCCTAATGTACCTCGTAGTAGGCCACCTTAATGACCTATGGTACCGCAACCAAATCATCATCAACAAGCTAGTGTGTACTCACTTGCAGCTGAGGCATCCGAGACAGTAACTGCAACACCATTGGCTTTCGAAGTCACGACACATATCTAAGGTACACCGGTCTTCCTATTGGTGGACACCAGGTCCACTATTTCTGTAAGACCTGTATCTTAGATCGTACTGTTCCATAGGCTTCCGCGGTCTTCCCGGTCAAATTCCAGCAACCTTCGACCTTTATCCGACATTTGTGCGCGATCTTAAGCCAAGTCCTGTCAACCCGAGTTGACTCAACCTGAGACTTGTACCGTAGCGACCGCGTCGTCGCCGCGGTTCCGATGCCGCGTCTTGCGTGCCGAGGTGATACCCTGGCCAGGAGATGTGGGCCCGCGTTCAGTTCAAGGAAAACGTCACGCATTGCAAAACCCAAGAGAATCTCTACAACATGTCACCTAAATCAATCAATCAATCCCATCAAGGGTCAAGTACATGTCAAGTACACATCACCTCACACCCATCCCCAAGCAACCCCATAAGTCAACAATTTCTTACACACCCCATACCTTTCTTACACCATCTACCCCTAAAGTTAAAAAGTTCTTACACACCCATCACTCACCACATCCATCACTCCATCACCCATCTCTCTCTCTCTCTCTCTCTCTCTCTCTCTCTCTCTCCTTACAACCCCCTCTCTCTCATTTCTCAAGCTCAATTCCAAGCAACCAAAAACACCACACGTCAAAGCTTCCCAAGCTCTCATGGAGGAGTTTTTGTGTGGCCCGCTTCCTACCCTCTCATCTCCCATCTCAACCATCAAAACTCAATCATCCTCTGTTGGGATCAAAGCTAAGGAGCCAAGGAAGCTAAGGGAGCAAGAAGAAGATGGTGGGTGATCTTGGATTTTCGCCTTTCATTTGTTTTTGATTTAAGGGTCCATATATGTGGGACCCACCTTGATGTACACCTTGTAACAAGAGGGGGCCATAGTGGCGGGGCCCCTCCATCACCGCCGAAATCTCTCCTTCTCTCTCCCTTTTCTCTTGATTTTGGCTCCTTAATGTATGTAATTCATCCTAGTCGTCCACCTTTGTGGGACCCACTTGATGGACATGTTGGATCCATCCGTCCAAGCCATGTGGGCCCTACCTTAATCGAGTTGGGAAAAATACAAATATCATATTTATTTAGGTGGGCCACGTCCACGTGGGACCCACCTTAACTATGTGTTATGCCCAAACCGTCCAGCGTTCAGGGATGCTGGACGTGAACCGAAGACAAAAGTATTAGCTTAATTCAACAAGCTTTGGGGAGGGCCACTTGTGTAGGCCCCACCTTGATGTATGGCTTTAATCCACGCCGTCCATCTGATTTCCCAAGTCATTTTAGATGTTGAACCGAAAAATGAAGCTAATACGATCATTTGGCGGGCCATAACATAGAAGATAGTGGCTTTACCATTGAAATCCACTCCGATGTTTTTGTACTCCGAAACATGGTCAATATTGGGCTTGATGGATTTTTTATGAATTGTATAATCCAATGCGTGGGGTGGATTTTGCCGATGCGGGTCTTACCGCGGAAAAACCTTGAGAAAATGTTTTTTTTAATAAATAAATAAATAAGGAAGCAGCAGAACTTGCTGCCGCTGACGTCTAGAGCAGCAGGCACTGCTGCCGTTGACGTGAGAGGCCAGGGCCGTGGGCCCCACTGTAGGCCCCACCGTGATGTGTGTTGAACATCCACACCTTGCATTTGGTGGGCCCCCTTAGGGCAGCGGGCCACCCCCAAAATCAGTCGTATACATGGCTCAGGTGGCCCACGTCATAGAAAATAGTGTTGATTGAACGTCTGCCATTGAAACCCTTTTGGGCGTCCAGAAGTTTTGGGTCATTTTGAAATTTATTTTTCCTTTTCATCCAGGTCCTTATGACGTTATCAACAGTTTGGACGACAGATAAACATTATGGTGGGCCCCACGTGGGACCCAATGATGTATGTGTTCTATCCACACCATCCACACCACTAGACAGTGGGACCCACCATGATGCATGTGTTGCATCCAAGTTGTCCAACCATTTTGAAAGCTCATTTTATGGCATGAGCTAAAGAATGAGGCAGATCCAGTATTAAGTGGACCACACCATAGAAAACAATGGAGAGATGAACGCTTACCATTGAAGTCCTTTAGACCTCGATACTTTTGGGTTAAATTAATATTTGTTTTCCTCCCAACCAGGTCTTTGTGACCTTACTAACAGACTAGATGGAAAATGAACTTGATGGTGGGCCCTGGAATTTTTATAACGGTGAAAATCATTATCTCCACTACTATCTATGATATGGTCCAGTTGATCTTTTGATATAGTTCATTTCTTTTATATATATATTTTAATTTCTAAAATAGATGAGTTGGGCTCGGCCCATTCGACTTAGCCCATTTGATTCGGCCCATTTGATTAGGCCGATGTGATATACGAAGCTCGTTGTTGAGGCCCACCTTGATATATATGAGGCCCATATGATTAGGCCCATCTTGATGTAGTTATGGCTCATCCATTAAGGCCCACCTGATATACATGAGGTCCATGTTATGCGGCCCATTTGATGTATTTAAGGCCCATGGGTCGAGGCCCAATAGGATGTACACAAGTCCATTACAATGTGTGACTCTACCATGGTTTGTGTAATGATGTTTATGGCGGCCGTGCCTTAGGAGCAATGATGGTTTGATGTCCACCTTGTAAGAATAATATTGGTTAAATGTCCACATTATAATTCTCCCTAGGGCCCATTGTTAGGCCCATACTTGTAGGCCGTCTAGGCCCATCTTCGTTATGAACAGAATCCATCACCATATAACATGTTTAGTATAGTTCCATGATTCATGATCATACGCATCATATGTATGCTTGATATGAGAAGTGACTGATCATAGCATATGTTTTCAGGCAGATTATTTATGGGCTCCCGGATAGGCGGTGTTGCCCTATATGAGCGCATGATACGCACTGGATTATTGCATGACTGGATAGTGTGATTCATGCATTTCACATTGTGTAATATGGTTACTATACACCCTAGCGACATCAGGGTCGTAGCCTCCACAGGCGTATTGTGGTTAGCAGGATTGGATACCGGAAATCTTGTTCTACATTGGTGCTATAGATATCCTTGGGTGAAAGTCCCTAAACCCTTATGGTACCAGGAGGTTGCTCCGACGTCTAGACTGAGTGAGTGTATGAACGCTGAGTGTCGATTACCAGAAGGCCGTACTTTTCACTGTATCATGGTTGGTTGGAAGGGGGTGCAGCCTTACCCACCCGAGAGGAGGGGACAAAGCTAGGCTGAGTTTGACCAGCTCGAGGAATGGGTCCGCTATCGACGAGTCGGGCCCGATATTGGTAGACGAATAGTGAGGTCTCTTCCACTCACCTTGTTGTGCACGATGGGGTGACAATCTGGCTTGGAGTGTACTAGACCCCGGTTATATTCCAACGTTGAACTGTATTGATACATGGACTTAGATGAGGATTCGTATGCTTGAGTTTCATCTCACATCGCATGGCCTTGGTATGGCTAACATCATTCATGCCTTGCATCGCATAGCCTTGGTACGGCTAATAGTATTCATGGATTCATCAGCATATTCCGCATTACTCTGATACTGCATAATTATATTACTACCTTGAGCACACATTTTCACCACCCTCTAAGCTTTCCATAAGCTTATGCACGACCGTTGCGTGCAAGTGACATTGGATTGCAGTAGCGCTAAGGTTAGAGTGCGTGGCAGATCATTTTGGAGCTTTTGTCTATCATCATTGTATTTCCCTTTACGCACACTGTACTTATAAATTTTTTTATCATAGTGGAAATGTGATGGAGTTTTTGGTTGTTATTTGTGGGTTATGTCTTTGGTTATGCTTCTTATGAAACAAACTGACGTTGAAAATCCTCCTCGTAGCATCCCAGGATCGGAACCTGGCGAATGGACGCTGAGAGCCGAGAATGGGGTACTAAGGAGGCTGTTAGCGACAGATTCGGTGATCGAAAATTTTGTGAGCCCGGTTTCCGAGTTTGGAGCGTGACAATTTCGATCATATCATGCGCGACAGTCAAGCGACTAGTGGTGAAAACTACTCTTATGGTTGGGGTGAGACTCCTTACTGCCACAGAGACCTTTTCAGACTCCACCAAGATTTGTAGAGGTTGCTCGATAGACTTAGGGAGCAGAACAGTATTCATTGACCTGATGGTCACCCCATTATGTCATTATGATGTCATTCTTAGTATGGATTGGCTCACCGAGATGAAGGCGGAGATCAATTACGATACTAGAGTGGTGACAGCCCATGGATCTGAGGGCATGACCTTTACTTTCCCAGTTCAGGTCAGTTGGTACTACCGTGTTAGTTATTATGCTACCTTACTAGAGCATGTTGATGGTCCGACACTTGGGAGCACACCTATAGTCTGAGATTTCACGGATGTGTTCAGGACGATACCTGGACTACCTCCTCGGCGCGAGATCGATTTTACCATTGACCTAGTGCCTGGTGCGACACCTATATCTCTACCAACGTATCGCATGCCTCCATGTGAGATGGAGGAATTGAGGAGACAGATCAACGATCTGTTAGAGGCAGGCTTCATACGACCGAGTGTATCTCCTTGGGGAACACCTGTATTGTTTGTGAAGAAGAAGAATGGATCACTGTGATTGTGTATTGATTATTGCAAGCTGAATCAAGTGACAGTGAAGAACAAGTATCATTTGCCCAGGATAGATGATCTGTTCGATCAGTTGAAAGGAGCACAGTATTTTTCAAAGATCGACTTACAGTAAGGGTATCACCAGTTGCGTGTCAGGGATGAAGATGTGCAGAAGACAACGTTCAGAACCAGCTTTGGGCACTACGAGTTCCTTGTGATGTCATTTGGACTCACAAACGCACCCGCCGTGTTCATGGACCCTATGAACCGGTTGTTTCGTCCGTATCTGTACTGATTCGTCATCGTATTCATAAATGACATCTTGATATACTTCAAGAGTCGGAAGGATCACGAGGAGCACCTGCGGGCAGTCTTTGATACGTTTAGAAAGAACCAGTTGTTTGCTCAGTACAAAAAGTGTGACTTCTGGAAAGAGGAAGTCAAGTTCCTGGGACGTGGTGTCCAAGGAAGGAATAGCTGTGGACCTTGCTAAGGTGACCGCAGTTCAGGACTGGGAGCAGCTTGGTTCGGTTACTGAAGTGAGGAGTTTCCTTGGCATGGCAGGTTATATCATCATTTCATTGGAGACTTTTCCAAGATAGCCAGACCGTTGTCTCAGCTCACGCGGAAAGATCTCAAGTTTGCCTGGAATGAGAAGGCAGAAGCAGCTAGCCTTTCAGGAACTGAAGGACAAGTTGACATCCACACCCATGCTAGTATTGCCAGAGCAGGGGGTCAAATATATGATATACACGGACGCGTCTCGTGTTAGTTTGGGTTGTGTTCTGATGTAGAAGGACAAAGTGATCGCTTATGCCTCGCGACAGTTAAGGAAGCACGAGGAGAACTACCCTACGCACGACCTGGAGTTGGCAGCCATCATCTTTGCATTAAAGCTGTAGAGACATTACCTCTATGGAGAGGAGTTCGAGCTCTTTTGCGACTACAAGAGCCTCAGCTATATATTCACACAGAGAGACTTGAATATGAGGTAGTGACGATGGATGGAAACCTTGAAAGACTTCAAGTTTGAGGTCTCCTACCATCCTGGCAAGGCCAACCTTGTGGCAGACGTGTTGAGCCGCAAGAAGATGATAGCATTTGCAGCTCCACTGATGATAGAGGAATGGAACATGGTCGAATTTGTGCAAGATTTTGAGCAAAAGCTTATAGTAGAGGAGCCATTCGAGAGCGTCGCACATATTTGTGTACAGCCACTTATCGATGACCGAATCATTGTGGCTCAGGAGGAAGATGAAGGGTTGGCAGAGTTGAGAAAACTAGTGGCGATGAAGACTCGGAATGGAGAGTTGGTACGGATGGGGGTTTACGTTATCGTGGCTGCCTATGCGTCCCAAATCTTCATGAATTGAGAAGGGAAGTTCTCGAAGCTGCTCACAATTCGAAGATGGCGATGCATCATTGTAGTACAAAGATGTATCGAAATATGAAGCGCTCGTACTAGTGAGACAACATGAAGGCCCACATAGCAGACTATGTATCCCGTTGTCTCACGTGCCGGCAGGTCAAGACCGAACATCGCCGACCTCCTGGTTTACTTCAGCCCATGCCCATAGCTGAATGAAAATGGGATTTCATTTCTATGGATTTCATCTCAGGGTTACCGAAGACGAGGAAGGGGCATGACTCCATTTGGGTGATTGTGTACCGATTGACGAAATAGGCTCATTTCCTCCCGATTAGAGTCTCAAACTCAGCAGACGATTTGGCCAGGCTGTTCATTAAGGAGATAGTACGTCTGCATAGAGTGCCTATGGAGATCGTGTCGGATCAAGACACGCGATTCACATATATCTTCTGGACTCGTATCCAGGAAGTAATGGGTGTGAAACGAAGTTCAGCACCACGTTCCACCCACAGACAAATGTGAAAAGGCCTAGCTATATGTCCTAGAGGGGGGGTGAATAGGACTATGCCAAATAATATAACAGCGGAATTAAAAAATAATATGATAGCCAAAATAAATCACAATGCAGGAAAGTAAAACAACCTCAAAAGTCTGATCTTGAGGGATTGATACAAATGTTATTCTAAGGACAACCTTTCACCAAAAACCAGAGTTTATGGTAGGACAACCTTATTTCTAGAAAGATCTTTATATCAAATCTCAAACCAAAGAGGAATACAGAATTAAACACAAATTGAAATAAAGTGTAATCACAAATGTATTGTTCTAGGGACAGCCATACAACATAAAAATGGCAGGGCAACCTTGCTGGAACAACTTTAAAGGAAATTTAAATTCAAGTAGATAAAAGAATAGCAGAAAGTAAATTCTAAATTATTATAAAATTCCCACAATGCTTGAATTAAACGATTACAACATTTACCACCACACATACATCCCACAAATGAATATTAAAAATTAGAAATGTAAATCATTCAACCACAACACAAGGGATTATAGTGGTTCGCCTGTGTGTTCACCAACTGTTAAACAACAGCCACACAGAATGCTACTCCACTCCTAATATCCTCACACAGGGGATATTAGCGTTCACTCACAAAATAGGTTTTCACAGGTTCACCCAAAACTTTACAATTGTGTCTTTGTCTGTGGGCTTACACAATAAAAAAAACCCACTTCTGAGTTTTCCTGGCTCTCCTCAGATAACCAATACAACAAGATTTTTCTAGCAAATCTTGAAAGAAACCAAAATAGAAAGAATTTTACAATTAAACGTAAAATACCTAATTAACTCCTTCGTTGTAGCAGCCCGGTAGAACCAAATCAGAGTAAATGATTGAATGTTCAAGTTCAATGTCCAGTACTCAATTACAATGGTTCTAGTTCTAATAGATTTTAAATTAGACCAAATAGGGCTTGTCTTAATTGATTTTGATTCCAAAGAAAGGGAATAACAATTCCTCTTATCAAATTAGATTGGAATAGCAGAAACAAAATTAATTAAATAAAGCTAAAGAAAGAGAGTATAAAATAAGCACACTTAGCTTAGATGGAGCACAAAATTACTTCTCAGAAGTTTGACAAAGATTGGATTGAATGGATTAATTGATTGCCTTTATTCTTCTGAGTTTCGTGCTCTATTTATAGGTGAGCAGATCGCATCTTCGACTGGTCTAAGGAGCTCTTCGACTAGTCGAAGAAATAACAGATTTGAAAAAAATTGGGCGCGATAAGCTTTGACCGTTCTACGACTGGTCGAAGGCCTCCTTCGACTGGTCGTAGGTCACCTTCGACTGGTCGAAGGTCTCCTTCGACTAGTTGAATACCTTGTAAATTATCGCTGGACTTTGAATTGAAGATTTACGACTGGTCGTAGAAGCAGTCGACACTGTTCCTTCGACTGGTCGAAGACCTCCTTCGACTGGTCGAAGCCTAACAGAATTTATCCGAATTTTGTAACAAACTTACGACTGATCGTGGAATTTCTTGGACTGGTTGAAGCAAAGCTAGGACTAGTCGAAGAAAGCCTAGGACAAGTCCCCGAACTGCCCAAACACAAGTGTCATATACATATGACTTATGTATCCAAAATGGCCTACTTCTAAGGTCAACCTATGGTCATTCAAACCCCAATCAAGAAGTAAGGACATTGAAAACATTAGGAACAAGTGACCTAGAAGTTTAAGTCTTGAAGTTTGATGTAGCTCAACCTCGAAAGTGACTTGAGTTCTATACAAACTACTTTGTACACTTCTTGAAGTCTTGTATTCTTGAGTCTTGTCTTGAGAGCAATACTTGAAGTCAAGGTTGATCTTTGTACTTGTAATCTTTGCTTGTTGTGAGCTTTGCTTGTTTTGAATGTTGATCTTAAGAAAGAGCTTCACTAATGCAAGTTATATAACAGTGTTTTTGTCACCACTAATTTGACAACATACAGGGATATAAACTATAGCACTTACAATCTCCCCCTTTGTCAAATTAGTGACAAAACACATAACAAGATATAACCAAGATAAAAGTAGAATCACCGGATTGAGTTAGAGAGAAAACATAAACCGGTTGACATCAACTCTGGTTTACCTGCAAATTAAATCCATATCTAACATTAAACCATTCTTAAACCATTCCAAACATACTCCCCCTAAGTAACATAACCATTCTCCCCCTTTTTGTCACAATATGACAAATAAAATAACAATATAAAGGGATATATGAGAGGAAATAAGATGAGATATGAGATAATAGCATAGAAAAAAATAAATACCCAGCAGAAAAGAAAAATAGTATCCAATTCCAAATCGGATGACTCAAAGCTAAGATTTAAAGTTATTACAAACCAGAAAATCCCATATAGACTAGTCAGAATTAGAACTAGAAGACGGAGCAAGAATAGAGGGATCAAGTTGGTGCATGCCTTTGTTTAATCGCCGAAGATATTTCCGCATGTACTTGAATTGAGAATCAAGAGCAACAGACATGTTTTCTATCTTTTCATTCAAATTTTCAACTTTACCCTCCAATGCACTCATACATGCATCAAAATCAGATGGTATAAAATCTAGATCATTTGTTAAATCAGAATCCAGTTCCTCAAAGATATCATCCATATTAATGTCATCCCCCGCTTCTTCATGACCAGCACCACCACCATTACCACCTTGTTCAGGAAGTAATTCCAGCTTCATCTTATTGAGATTAGAGTTGTTGAAAATCAGATGATGGATAGGTGCCTCATTAACTGGCATATCGACCAACATATGTGTAGCTAATACAGTCCTTAAATAACCAAAAGGGATGTCACTATGACCAGGATGGAGTCTAAACTGAAGAAGGAAATGACAAATTAAGGATGGCAGACAAATCTGAGTACCACTGGAAATAGCATGAATAATACGTACCATAAATGAGGTCAAGTCAGTTTTATTACCTGACCGAGGATACAGATTAGACACAAAGATTCTGTGGAGTACTCTGTATTTGGGTAACAAATACCTTACGGGAAGCGCATCCCCTTTTTAGTCCAGTGAACATTCATGTTGCACAAGTCTTAGTGAGTATACGCTTTTCAGATACAGAGGATTTATCAGTCAAATTATGAATAGGAATACCCTCATCATTCACGGGAATATCCATAAGGGCTGAAATTAAATGACGATCAATTTCAAATGGCCCTTCACTAGTAGATATTTTAAAAGTTAAATTATCCAGTGAGAAGTCACTAATACATGTAAACATGGATTGAGCAATGGACCGGTATGCAGGCCCACCCCAATGCAATAAGTTAACCCAACCTACAGCTTCAAGCAAAGGAAGGATATCAAAAGGTGCAATATGGTTAATATCAACAGGATGTTCAACAATAACATTACGAGCTCTAAGGTCTATAACATAAGAAGAATCATTAGTAGGCTCAAGAAGATGACGTTTGGTCAATCTGGAGGAAGAAGAAGGACCACGGGAAGTAGATTTTCTACCTCTAGAAGCCATATGCAGCAATAATAATAAGGAAATAAGAAAATGCAAAGGATTGAGAAATGGGTTTACTCAAAACAGATTTTTCAAAATCAAATCCCCAAATCTCAATGAAATCCTAAATAGAAAGCTTCAAGTTAGAAAAGAGAGCAATCTAGACACTGATTTGCAAGAAAAACGTAAATGGAACACTAACCTTGAAGAACAAGAATGGTGGGTTCGACAAGTCGAAGCTCGGCTCCTTAGAAAAAAAAGAAATGAGGAAGAAAGCAAAAATCTCCAAATTTAAGTGATTTTCGAGATCTACAACTGGTCGTAGGTATCTACGACCAGTCGTAGGTCGACTGGTCGAGTATACTCACGAAAGGTCGAAGGAAGTCCAGAAAAATATATTTCTTGCAATTTTTAAAGAAAATGGAATTAAACCTAGCAAATATATACACTATGATACATGTAGGCATAAATAATCATTTTGAAATATACATGCCAAGATCAAATTTCATCTTATTAAACCTAATTTTATCAAGAGGTTTTGTGAAAATATCAGCTCTCTGATCTTCAGTAGGAATATATTCCAGAGATATAACTTTTTCTTCTACCAATTCCCTAATATAATGAAATCTAATGTCAATGTGCTTAGTACGAGAATGCTGAATAGGATTTTTTGAAACATTTATTGCACTGGAATTATCACAATGCAATAACATAGAATCCTGTTTAATTCCATAATCACTTAGCATTCGTTGCATCCAAACAAGCTGTGTACATGCATTACCAGCTGCGATATACTCATCTTCAGCTGTTGAAAGTGATATAGAATTTTGTTTCTTACTAAACCAAGAAACTAAACAATTTCAATGTAAAAGCAACCACCACTGGTTGATTTTCTATCATCTAGATTACCAGCCCAATCAACATCTGAGTACCCAACAAGTTGGACACTAGTCTCATGAGGATACCAGAGACCAAGATTTATAGTACTTGCAACATATCTAATAATCCGCTTAACAGCAATCAAGTGAGATTCTTTTGGATCAGATTGAAATCTTGCGCAAATACCAACACTTAAAGAAATATCAGGTCTACCAGCAGTTAAATATAACAAACTACCAATCATACTCCGATAAAGTTTTGAATCAATATTTTTACCATTATAGTCTTTTGAGAGTTTCAGGGTAGTACTCATAGGAGTATCGAAATTCTTGCCATTCTCAAATCCAAATCTCTTGATTAGATTCAAGGCATACTTAGATTGAGAGATGAATATTCCTTCAGGTTGCTGCTTAACTTGCAAACCAAGAAAATAAGTTAATTCCCCAACCATGCTCATTTCAAACTGTGATTTCATCAAGTCTACAAACTCAGTAGTCAAGTTAGTACAAGTTGATCCATAGATGATATCATCAACATAAATCTGTACTATTAAGATATGATCATTATGTTTTTTAACAAATAGAGTTTTATCAACAGATCCCATTTGAAAATTGTGACTTAAAAGAAATTTTGTTAGTTTCTCATACCATGCCCTAGGTGCTTGTTTTAATCCATAAAGTGTCTTTTTAAGCCGATACACATGATCAGTATTTTTGGAATCTTCAAAACCCATTGGTTGTTCAACATATACTTCTTCATGTAAAACGTCATTTAAAAAAGTACTTTTCACATCCATTTGATATATTTTTATCTTCCTAAAACATGCAATGGATATAAATAGCCTGATAGATTCAAGACGTGCTACTGGTGCAAAAGTTTCATCAAAATCAATTCCTTCTATTTGAGTATAACCTTGTACCACTAGTCTAGCCTTGTTTCTAATTACATTTCCACTTTCGTCCGACTTATTTTTGAAAATCCATTTTGTTCCAATGATGTGTTTGTCTTTAGGTCTTGGTACGAGATACCAAACATCATTTCTTACAAATTGATTAAGTTCTTCTTGCATTGCAACAATCCAGTTCTCATCAGCAAGAGCTTCTTTTACATTGGATGGTTTTATTTGGGATGTAAAACATACATAATTACATAAATCCTCAAGTTGTCTATGGGTGCGAACACCAGTGAGAGGGTTTCCAAGAATTTGAGTGGTTGGATGATCTTTAACAGTCCTCAATTCAGATTCAGTCTGATTTGATGAAGTATCGGGTTTATCAATGATTAGAACTTCATCATTATCTGAATTCGATGCTATTCAACATGACATTAGCCATTTCTTGAAGCACCCTATTCTTTCTTTCCACAATTCCATTTTGTTGTGGAGTTTTGGGAGCTGAGAATTCATATAATATTCCTTGGTCGGTACAGAACTTCTTAAAATTGCTATTCTCAAATTCAGATCCATGATCACTATGAATCTTACTGATTTGAGAAGATTTTTCAGTTTGAATCCTTTTGAGAACTTTTCTTACTTCTTCAAGGGTTTCAGATTTATCCCTTAAGAAGACTACCCAAGTGTATCTGGTAAAGTCATCAACTATTACCAGAATATACTTTTTACCACCACGACTTTCCGTTCTAGTAGGTCCAATTAGATCCATGTGAAGAAGTTCGAGTGGTTTTGATGTGGTATTTGAATTCACCTTTTTGTGTGAGTTCTTTGTTTGTTTGCCTATCTGGCATTCACCACATATTTTATCTAATTTCTGAAGTTTGGGTAAACCTCTTATAAGTTCTTGATTGCTCAATCTATATAAATTTCGATAATGAACATGTCCAAGACGCTTGTGCCATAAATCAGTCTCGTCTGTATGAACCATGTAACATGTTTGATTAGATGAGCTGGATTCGCTAATAATATAGCAATTTTCAGACGTTCTACGTCCAGTTAATATTACAGAACCCTTATTATTTAGTATCTCACAGCTTTGATTAGAGAACCGAACACTATGGTTATTATCACATATCTGAGATATGCTAAGTTATGTTTTAGGCCTTCAACATATAAAACATTTTTAAATACAGGAAGATTAAAAAGTTGAACCGTACCTTGGCCTATAATCTTGCAGTTGCTACCATCACCAAATGTGACTGAACCATCAGTCATATCTTTTAGATCCGTGAATAAAGCTTTGTCACCTGTCATATGCCTAGAGCATCCACTGTCTAGGTACCACTTTGAATGACTTGTTGCTTTGAAAGCAATGTGAGCAACCAAGCAGGTGACTTTTGGAACCCATTTCATAACTGTTTTGGGTTTAGGAACATAGTTGGTCTTCTTTTGTTTATAGTTATAAGAATAACCTATAGAGTTAGATTTTAGGAGCTCCTTGAGTAAATCTACTATCTTTTCAGCTAGTGGATTTCGTTTCTGATTAAAGTTGACATGACTGCTTCCAGATTTTTGAAGAGTTTTTGATTTTTAGAAAAACCTTGATAAGTATTTTTCCCTTTTGAGTTTGAGGACTCTCCTTTCACAAACATAGGAGGAGTATACTTTTGTTTAGGAGATAAATTTTTATCATAGCCCAGCCCGAATAGATCGCCACATTTTCTTGATCCGGATAAGAGTTTTTCTAACTTTGGATCACCTTGGGCATATTTCCATGTGTCCTTTTGACTCAGAAGAGAAGATACTTCCTTTTTGAGATTTTCAATCTCAGATTTCAAATCAACAATTAAAGAATTTTTGAATTCCAAATCGCATTTTATTTTTTCAAAACAATCTAAAATTTGTGATTTTTCTAAGACAAGTGATTCAAAACATTCTTTGAGTTTAGAAAACTTTTCTTTTTGAAGTTTAAGTTTGACAGCAATTTTACAACTTTCTTTGTATAGGGCATTGTAAGCATCTTGAAGATCATCTTCATTTTCATATTCACTACTCAGATTTTCTTCACTTGTTGAGTCATTATCTGAAAATGTGAATTTGGCTAGAGTCATAAGTGCTTTAACTTCATTCCCTAACTCAGTTTCAGAATCTTCTGATTCAGAAGAAGTTTCAGAATCAGATGATTCATCCCACGTAGCCAACATACTCTTCTTCTTGGGTTTGTCCTTTTTGGGACATCTATTTGCCAAATGCCCATATTCTTGACAGTTGTAACATTGACTATCTTTCAAAGATTTTCGAGATTTGGGTCTAAACTTCTTTTTATCGTTTGATTTTTGGAAATCAACCATTTTCTTGCTTTTAAAAATCTTGTAGAATTTCTTAGCCAAAAGAGCCATATCATCTTCTGAATCTGAATTACATTTAGAGGATTTTAGAGCAATCGATTTACCTTTAGGAGCTTTAAAGTTTAACTCGTAGGTTTGTAAAGAACCAACTAATTCCTCTACCCTCATATTATCCGTATCACGAAGTTCCTGGATCGCGGTTACTTTAGAATTGAACCGTTCAGGAAGTGAGCGTAATATCTTTGCACACACTTTACTTTCTGGGATTTTATCGCCAAGACCCCACATTGAGTTTACAATGTCATTTAGTCTAGTGTAAAAGTCCATAAACATTTCATCTTCCTCCATATGAATTTCTTCAAATTTGGTTGTAAGGAGTTGGACTTTAGACTTTTTGACAATTGATGTACCCTCGTGTGTCATTCCTAGTATATCCCAGGCTTGTTTCGCAGTATCACAGGATATGATTCTTTTGAACTCATCGGTGATAGTGCGCAAGTGATTGCATTTAGTGCTTTAGCATTGGCACTATACTCACTTTTCTGAAGAGTGGTCCATAAATAATAAGCAGGTACAGACATAGTTTTTGAACCGTCGGATTCAGTTACTTCAATGGTAGGAGTTTTCCATTCAGTTACTGTGGCTCGCCACACACTCTCATCCATTGATTTTAGGAAGATTCTCATTCTGGCTTTCCAATAGGCATAGTTGGAGCCATCAAATGGTGGAGGCCTCGTGACTGAAAGGCTATTCAAAATTTGACATCTTTTTAAATAGCTTAGATCATTAGCTCAGGAAATAAATCCAAATAAATAGCAATAAGAACGAGCTATTAGGCTCTGATACCACTTGAAAAGGCCTAGCTATATGTCCTAGAGGGGGGTGAATAGGACTATGCCAAATAAATGTTATAACAGCGGAATTAAAAAACAATATGATAGCCAAAATAAATCACAATGCAGGAAAGTAAAACAACCTCAAAAATCTGATCTTGAGGGATTGATAAAATGTTATTCTAAGGACAACCTTTCACCAAAAACCAGAGTTTATGGTAGGACAACCTTATTTCTAGAAAGATCTTTGTATCAAATCTCAAACCAAAGAGGAATACAGAATTAAGCACAAATTGAAATAAAGTGTAATCACAAATGTATTGTTCTAGGGACAGCCATACACCATAAAAATGGCAGGGCAACCTTGCTGGAACAACTTTAAAGGAAATTTAAATTCAAGTAGATAAAGGAATAGCAGAAAGTAAATTCTAAATTATTACAAAATTCCCACAATGCTTGAATTAAACGATTACAACATTTACCACCACACATACATCCCACAAATGAATATTAAAGATTAGAAATGTAAATCATTCAACCACAACACAAGGGATTATAGTGGTTCGCCTGTGTGTTCACCAACTGTTAAACAACAGCCACACAGAATGCTACTCCACTCCTAATATCCTCACACAGGGGATATTAGCGTTCACTCACAAAATAGGTTTTCACAGGTTCACACAAAACCTTTACAATTGTGTCTTTGTCTGTGGGCTTACACAATTAAAAAAAACCCACTTCTGAGTTTTCCTGGCTCTCCTCAGATAACCAATACAACAAGATTTTTCTGGCAAATCTTGAAAGAAACCAAAACAGAAAGAATTTTACAATTAAACGTAAAATACCTGATTAACTCCTTCGTTGTAGCAGCCCGGTAGAACCAAATCAGAGTAAATGATTGAATGTTCAAGTTCAATGTCCAGTACTCAATTACAATGGTTCTAGTTCTAATAGATTTTAAATTAGACCAAATAGGGCTTGTCTTAATTGATTTTGATTCCAAAGAAAGGGAATAACAATTCCTCTTATCAAATTAGATTGGAATAGCAGAAACAAAATCAATTAAATAAAGCTAAAGAAAGAGAGTATAAAATAAGCACACTTAGCTTAGATGGAGCACAAAATTACTTCTCAGAAGTTTGACAAAGATTGGCTTGAATGGATTAATTGATTGCCTTTATTCTTCTGAGTTTCGTGCTCTATTTATGGGTGAGCAGATCGCATCTTCGACTGGTCTAAGGAGCTCTTCGACTAGTCGAAGAAATAACAGATTTGAAAAAAATCGAGCGCGATAAGCTTTGACCGTTCTTTGACTGGTCGTAGGTCTCCTTCAACTGGTCGAAGACCTTGTAAATTATCGCTAGACTTTGAATCGAAGATTTACGACTGGTCGTAGAAGCAGTCGACACTGTTCCTTCGACTGGTCGAAGACCTCCTTCGACTGGTCAAAGCCTAACAGAATTTATCCGAATTTTGTAACAAACTTACGACTGATCGTGGAATTTCTTGGACTGGTCGAAGCAAAGCTAGGACTAGTCGAAGAAAGCCTAGGACAAGTCCCCGAACTGTCCAAACACAAGTGTCATTCAAACTAGGACAGCTAGGACTTATGTATACAAAATGGCCTACTTCTAAGGTCAACCTATGGTCATTCAAACCCCAATCAAGAAGTAAGGACATTGAAAACATTAGGAACAAGTGACCTAGAAGTTTAAGTCTTGAAGTCTTGATGTAGCTCAACCTCGAAAGTGACTTGAGTTCTATACGAACTACTTTGTACTCTTCTTGAAGTCTTGTATTCTTGAGTCTTGTCTTGAGAGCAATACTTGAAGTCAAGGTTGATCTTTGTACTTGTAATCTTTGCTTGTTGTGAGCTTTGCTTGTTTTTGAATGTTGATCTTTAGAAAGAGCTTCACTAATGCAAGTTATATAACAGTGTTTTTGTCACCACTAATTTGACAACATACAGGGATATAAACTATAGCACTTACAGAATGGGCAGACGGAACGGGTGAATCAGGTGTTAGAAGATATGTTGCGGGCATATGTGCTTGATTTCAAAGACAGTTGGGATGACTGTCTTCCCTATGCTGAGTTCGCTTATAACAACAGCTTTCAGGCGAGCATTGGCATGACTCCCTACGAAGCATTGTATGGGCGCCCATGTAGAGCACGCATTGCTGAGCAGAGGTTGGTGAGAAGAGTTCGATTGGCCCAGAGTTAGTACAGATGACCTCAGAGAAGATCGGCATTATCAGGCGTCGACTTCTTTCAGCACAGAGAAGAGCTACGCCGATACAAGACAGCGACCGCTAGAGTTTGAGGTTGGGGACCATGTGTTTCTTAAGGTTTTTCCCATGAAGGGAGTCATTCGGTTTGGCAAGAAGGGGAAACTCATGCCGAGATTCATTGGCCCATTATAAATACTAGACCGAGTGGGTGTGGTAGCGTACCGTCTTGCTTTGCCCACACCACTCGCAGGCGTGCACAACGTATTTCACGTATCGATACTGAAGAAGTACATTCCTGATCCTTCCCACATTATCAAATGGAATAGGTACAGTTGAGTGAAGATGCTACTTATATAGTGCGACCGACGTGTATCCTAGACAGGAAGGAACAGGTACTGCGCAATAAAGTTATTCCACTTGTGAAGGTACTGTGGACGCACCACACTGAGGAAGAGGCTACTTGGAAAACAAAAGCCGAGGTCCGTAAGAACTACCCTCAGATTCTCGAGGAGTACGAAAATGTACTAATTTTGAAGATGAAATTTTTCTTTAAGGGGGGTAGATTGTAACGTCTCAAAAAAATTCGTACAAAGACCCGAGTCCTTTTGAAATCACTAAGGACCGAATCCTTTAGAAATTAGACGAAAATTAATTAAGTGTTAAACTAAATAATCAGTGGAATTAGCTTGAACCACTTTCTATATGAACTGTAAGACCCAAAACCAATAGAATCGCTAACTCTACATTACCTAAAAACCTATGATCAATCTCAAAACCCAGTTGCTCATGGGAGCACATTAAAACTCCGTATCGGACTTGGACCGCGTGTCGAAAGTCTGAGAAGCACGAAACTACAAGGTTATGACCACCTTACTGGGCTTGACAACCATCGCGGGAATCAAGTCCAAATAGCATCCAGAAATGTACAACTTGAACCTGGAGCAAAGTGTAACGCCTTGAAAATCGGGGGTCGAGCATAAGCTCCACTCCCGAGTTCCAACGCATCACTTATACAACATAGATAATGATGATTAAATGTTGTCCGTGTTAGTGCATTAAACATGAGTAGGATTACACCAAAACAGCATATCATACTCCAGAGACAGTTAAATTATGCAAGCGGAAGAACTATGATAGATATATAAAGTATATAAACTGTTGTAAGTCTCCAGAGTGTGAACATGTTACCAAGTTAAATACATGCATGTATACTTCCCAAAATGGACTAAAAATGAATATACATGTGTGTTTCAAAAAGAAAAAATAGTAAGTGTAAGGGCATCTAGTCAACATCCCAGAAGTCCCCGTCGATCAGGCCACGGTTCACATATGCCCGCCTGAAAACTGCATGAAAGAGAATGCCTCCTCATCATCCTCATAGTCCGGCTTCGCCTCGTAGGCATCGCCTCCACCTACAACTAAGACAGGGTCTGGTTGGTGTTTAAAACACCGTCCCGTAACGTGTGGGAGTGAGTGATCAACTCAGTGGAACAAAAAAGTAAAGGTTAACATGTCATCAATTCAGTCAAGCAGTAATGATAACACAATACAATCAAACATCTCTAAGTACTCTGATTAATGCAAGAATGGTATGTATAAATGATTCATGCCCTCGCCTGCACTCGCTCTGTGATCTTCATCTATCGGTCGCGCATGTCAGTCACTTCCTCAGTACTCTCTACCAACGCCAAACGGCACATGCAGTGCGGTGCATGAGCGTGATTACCAAGTTCTTATTAGTCCTTTTCATACAGCAGGATTGGGAAGCTAAGGTACCTCCCTTATATCAATTCCCAAACAATGATCCATTCTAGGGTCGTCAGTCCTAGCAAATCTCTACGATGTTACGGTTCTAAGTCACTACAAAGGGCTCGTCACCTGATCAGTGTAGGCCTAGTTTATACTCTAGTTGCTACGGAAAGACTCGTCACCTCAATGCAGTCCTAGAATATACACGAGGTCACTACCACCGATGCCCTACCAACTAGCAGTCTATTTTCGAAGGCTCATCGCCAACCCGACTGGGGACCACAGCCAGGCTGCACCGGGGTAAGCCTATTTCATACTCGAGGTCACTACAAAGGGCTCGTCACCTGATTAGTGTAGGCCGACAGCTCGAATACAGTGTCCCATACCACCGTATTTGGCTCACGAGTATGAGTTGCTCATTGGACACTACGGGGAGGCTCGTCGCCCCAGTGTAAGTCGAAAGCTCGACCATGGTGTCCCATACCACCATGTCCGGCTCATGAGTCTTAGCGGATCGAGGTACCAAGCTTAAACGAGCTTTCCACTGGTGAGTTTGGTACCTTAGATTCAAGCAGTAGGTCCATATATGGTGAACATACATTGAGCCAATCGGGTTGGTTGACAAGTTCAACTGGCACGAACGTACGCTGAATTAATTGACATGATACCACTGTCGACAATCATTGTACGACTCGGATTCATCGAACGCATCAAATATGGCGAGACTAATTCGACCACCTGTGGTAAACCATTACCGATTGCCTGGACTACATCGTAACCCCAAACACACTTCAAGCAATTGTATATGCATGTAATAACCAAAGACAATATGTGACAACTAAAATCAAATATAAATCTCATTTGGGCATTTCAACAAACACATAATATACATGTTACCATACATAGGCATTTCAACCATAAAGCACATAGTAGTGAGGTAGGTTACACAAAGGAAACTGTAACCATAGATAAGGGGATTGAGAATCTTATCTCAACATCCTCATTACATACATTTAAACGAGCATTTTCTCATTCAGGCATTTTATCAAACACTTAGGTTACACATTTCAACATACATGTATTAGACTAGTTATAACATATATCCTGGCAAGCCCTTTTACACAGGAGTTGCTACATACACAATAAGCATATATTCATAGTTAATAATCATAGCAAGCATAGATTCAAATTCCATATTCATTCAGACATTTTCACAAACACATGGAATACACTATATTCAAACATAGTTCATATATATGTGTAAAGCGCGGGAAACATCGTATCTAAGCATGTGATAGCAATCAAGTCAGTCATAAATCATTAACTGACATTGAAAGCCTTGAAAACCATAACCTAAACGTTTATAGTTCGCACCTTTCACAGGTAGACTCGGAACGAACTCAGTTTAAACACTAAGCCTTTGTCTACGGCACCACAACAACCTATAACAGGGAATAGGTTAACTATTCCACCATCCGTTCTATTTGAATCTCTAAAACAGGTTAGGGTTAGGATTTATTACCCAAATACGGAGTCGAAATTGCCGAAAAAGCAATACAAATGTGGTGGTTAAGCACGTGGAGCGATGAGATTGAATCCCAGGAATTCTCTCCCACTTTCTCTCTCACTTTCTCTCTCTTTCCTTCTCTCTTTGCTCTCTTCTCTCTCCTAGGTTTTTCAAATTTGTATGGAATGAGAGAGAGAGGGTTTAAAGCACTTATATAGGCCCAAAACTGACTGAAATGGCCTAAGGGTCATTGTATACTTAGGTTATAGCCAAATGGGGGCTGTTTCGATCCAACAGAGCACTTCTGGAGGCCCCTTTTCTGCATGCGGTCGGACTTAAACTCCTTGACATTGGATCTAGGTCGAGTTAAGTTTTTGGTCTGATCGGATTTACAGAACGACCGTGGCGGACTAGTTTCAGTTCAACAGTCACCGCCACTCGATCAGGGCCACAAGTACATTGACATGTGTATGAAATTTTCCTTGATCCGAGGGTGTATTTGGGTCAGATTGTATTTGGGCCAGATTCTGACTGTCTGAATCCTTATATTTGTCCTGCAAGTGAACGACTCAATTTACTTAAATCTGAGCACGTTTCTTAAAGATATTCGCGTTTCTCACACACTTTGCTCCGGGCTCAAGTTGTACGTTTCTGGACACAATCAGAACTTGATTTCTGAGATGGTTGTCAAGCCCAGTAAGGTGGTCATAACGGTATAGTTTCGCGGTCATCGAACTTTCGACGTGCGGTCCAGGTCCGATGCGGAGTTTCAAGGTGCTCCCGAGAGCAACTGGGTTTAGAGATGGATCTTAAGTTTCAGGGTAATGTAGCATCAATGATTTTGCACATTTTGGGTCTTGCAGTTCATATTTAGAGTGGTTCACGCTAATTCTATTGATTGTTCAGTTTAGTACTTAACTAAATTATGCCCTAATTACGACAGAATATGCTCTTAAGGCAGTCCTACGCACATTGTTGGTAATTTTAATTAGTATATAATTTTTTTAGTAGTTTGTCATCAATTATACTTCATATCCACCAAATTTCATTAGATTTCATGTTGTAAAAAAATTCTAAAAATTTCAGAAGCAGCGGCTATCCAAACTAATAATTTTTGGACAGTTGTCACGACGACCTATATTTAACTATATTAAAATTTTTATTATATTTTTATATGAAACTAGACTTATCAAGATTCAATTTAAATTTTGAATCACCTAAATCAAAGTTATAACGAGGGAGATATGACTTTTTGAAGTTGGACGAGAGTTACAGAAAATGGGGGCAGCAAACGGGCCGCCCAGCCCGCTGTGGCCCGCTGGCTGAGGATGCATCCCCGGTCGCTGGACATGTGGGGGATGCCCCCCCCAAACTGTGGATGTTATCCCCCCTCCCCCCGAGACGCCGAATGTGTCCGGGACCCACCTCGGATCCCACCGATTCGCGTCGTTTGGGCCCCCGATCCCGTTTGGCGTGGTTTTGTCACCCGATATTTGAAATGGGTGTATTTTCTAATCTGGAATGAGTTACGTGATGTGCAATATATGATTTTGGGGTAGGTGAAGATGATATATCCAAATAACATATTTATTTCATGATATTACAAAATTTTAATGGTCAAAAAATCAATTTATTTAGGTATTCTCTATTGATAGTAAATTTTAACTTCATTATTGTTCTTCATCATTTAATCTTTAGGATTAATGTCTAATATGAAAGTAGTTAGAAAATTTTAAGAATAAGGTGTGAAAAGTGAGATTTTGAAGGAAATGAGTTAAAAAGGGATTTTAAACTTTGGGATTGCGTTCTGACAAGTTCATAAGGTGTTAGGATCGACCCATTGCCTAAGGACGTCTAACTCCAGGTTGGAAAAAAATCCGGGGTGTTACACGAAGTGTGTGAGAAATGCGAATATCTTTAAAAAATGAACTCAAACTTAAGTGACTTGGGCCGTTTGCTTGCAGGACAAATTTTAGGTTTCAGACCGTCAAATTCTGACCTAACTACACCCTTGGATCAGGGAAATTTTCCTACACATCTCAGTGTACTTGTGGCCCTGATCGAGTGGCAATGACCATTGGATTGAAACTGGTCCTCCACGATCGATCCACTAATTCGATCGGACCGAAATCTTTACCAGGCATGGATCCATTGACAGGGAACTTTCTCCAGACCGTATGCAAGTAATGGACCTCCAGATGAGCTCCGTTGGCCCGAAACAGCCACTTTTTGGCTATATCTTAAGTATACCATGGCCTTGGGGCCATTGACATCACTTTTGGGCCTATTTAAAGCCCTAAACCCACCTCTCTCATTCCATACGAATTTCTTAAAACCCTAGGAGAGAGAAGAGAGAAAAGAAGAAGAAAGAGTGAGGAGAAGAGAGAGAGAGAGAGAGAGATAGTTGTTGGGATTCATTCCCACCACTCCACGTGCCGAATCATCTCTCCCATGTCGTTACACTGTCGAATCTGAATCCGATTTGGGTAAGAAATCATAACCCTAATATGTTTTAGGAATCCGAATAGAGGAAACGGTGAAATAGCTAACCTATTTCATGATTTAGGTAGCCGTTGTGCCGTAGACAAAGACTTAGTGTACGAACCGAGTTCTTGATCGACGTACCGATGAAAGGTGCGGACTATAAACGTTTAGGTTATGGTTTTCAAGGCTTTCAATGTTAGCAATGATTTATGTCTGACTTGATTGTGTCACATGTACTTAGATGCGATGGTTTCCGTGTATAACACATTTATATGAACTATGTTGAATATAGATGCATTCCATGTGTTTGTTGAAATGATTAAATGAACGTGAAATCCTTATTTGTACTTGATATGATTTCTAATGTAAGATCTATATATGTTACATGCTTTGTGACCGATGTTGTGTTATGAATTGCTATGTCACACGTTGTAACTAATTTAGTCTATGTATTTACTGAGGTGTAGGCTAAGTGTTTGATAAAATGTCTGAATGAATAAGTATTTGTTGAATTGTAATTATTAAGGGTGTTGAGATAGGATTCTCAACTACCTTACCTATGTGTATAAATTCTTTCATGTAACCTTAATTTCACATACGTTATTTATGTATAAAAATGCCATGTATAGTAGCATGCTTTATGTGTTTGATAAAATGCTCAAATGATTATTGTATTTGGATTGTTTGTTAAATGTTGTTATGACTATCACATGTGATTACCTATTGTAATTGAGTATGATTGGGACTACTACGTAGTCCAGGCAATCGGTAACAGTTCCCGGTCGAGTGGTCGAACTAGATTCGCCACATTGGATATGTTCGATGAATCTGAGTCGTACGATGATTGTCGACAGTGGTTAGGCCACACGGAGTGCTTACGTGCTCCATGTCGATTAATTCAGCATGCGCTTGTACTAATCGAACTTGTCAACTAACTCGATTGGCCTATTGTGTGTTTACCATGTATGGACGTTACTGCTTGAATCTAAGGTACCACTTTTCAATGTAAAGCCCGTTTCAACCTTGGTCCACGATCCGCTAAGACTCATGAGCCTTGCATGGTGGTATGGGACACTGTGATCGAGCCGTTGGCCTACGCTGGGGTGACTAGCCTCCCCGTAGTGTCCAGTGAGCAACCCAAACTCGTGAGCTGAATATGGTGGTATGAGACACTGTATTCGAGTTGTCGGCCTACGCTAAGGCGACGAGCCTTTCAGTAGTGACCTCGAGTATAAACTAGGCTTATGCAGCCTCTCCGTAGTGACCTGAACTTGCTTATCCACTGCTTTTCAAATCAGGGGTGATGTTGCCCTATAACTTGCCTATCATATGTGATTAATAGGATTGACGACCTGGATGGATCATTGTTTGGGTAAATGATATAAAGGGAGGTATCTTAGCTTCCCGAATCTGCTGTATGAATAAGCCTAATTAAATATTGGCTAATATGATCATGCACCGTATTGCATGTGCTTTGGCGAGGAAGTGCACGTGTCCGGAGTGGTGCATGCACGATCGTAAGATAATGTCGCTGAGGGAGTGCAGGCGAGGGCATATATCATTATCGCATACCATTCTTGCATTAACAAGAGTACTTAGGATATGATTGTTGTATTGCTTTATCACTACTGCTTGACTGAATTGATAACATGTTAACCTTTGCCTTATATCTCCACTGAGTTGATCACTCACTCCACTCTGGGACGGTGTTTTAAAACACCAACTAGACTCTGTTGTAGTTGCAAGTGAAGGCGAGGCTTACGAGATGGAGCCTAATTTTTTATGACGACGACGAGGAGTTCTCCTACATGCAACTCTCTGACGGGTCTATATAGACCTAGAGTTGCATCGCCGGGATTACGAGGATACAAATTAGTTGGATATCACACTTGTCATTTTGTATATTTTGGATCAAACATGTATATATTCAGCCTGGTGACATGATCATACTTTGGGGGTTTATAACCACTCATATACTTTATATATCTACCACAGTCTTCCGCTTGCTTAATTCAATCACCTCTGGAGTATGATATGCTGATTTAGTGTAATCCCATTCATGTTTAATGTACTAATACGGACAACATTTAATCATCATTATCTATGTTACCTAAGTGATGCGTTGAAACTCGGGAGCTGATCTTCTTCTCGACCCCCAATTTTTGGGGCGTTACAACATTTAAACCACCATTCCCCAAGAGGCATCTTAACCATGAACTATATGGATACAAGGCCCAAGGCCTACATTTAAGATTAAAACACAGGTAACCACAGACATATATCCCTTAGAATAGGTCATAAGAAAAGGATTTAATACCACCTTTAACAACATGGGCTCCTAAGAGGAAAATTAAGGCCCAAGGCTCAATTTTCAATGGCCATAAAATCCATGCATTAAGTTGGACTTGGTGGACAGCCCGCGTACACAATGTTCGGCCCAAAAACAAGTTTAAGTTGGATGAAATGGACCCCACTACATCAGCCCAATAACTAGCAATTTAAGTGGGCAACCCAGGGCCCAATATCATCTTTATCTCAGCCCACAAGTCCATCGAAATGGTGGAAGTCGACTCAATATATGATTGGGCCAAGATGGGACGTCCCTGCCCACACTGGGCCCACTAGATGTCCCAAAAATCTGATATAAAATGGGATCCTCATATGATCACTAAAGGTGACCCAAAAGAATGAAATAATTAAGCCCAGAGATTATAAGAAAATATAAGCATGCAACACTACACAAGTTCTCAATATGGTGGGCCCCACAGCCAACTGAAGTTAAACCATAACAATGTGCATTTAAGGCCCCTTAATAACTTTCAGCCTGCTCGACTTCCTGAACCTGCTAAAGTCCAGAAATTAGTCAAATAATCTTATGAAGGCCAACAATACTCACAGGGGGTCCCACTAGATGGAGGGCGTGTATACATTGTGAAAAAGATCAAGTGGGTCTGCTACTAGACTATGAGTTCAACAGCAACCCAAGGCAGAGAGTGCCTCCAAGATCGGGCGATCCAAGGCTTGGACGGCCTGGACTAAACATTTGTTAAGGTATGCTCCACGGACATTCACATTGAGCCTTAAACAAATGGCCTAGGGCCTATGGTGGGCCTTTAACCATCCATAGAAGAATCCCATGGGACTACCTTAGGGCCACCCAGGAGGACATCCAACCTCAACCGGTTCCCAAGACGTAGCCCGCCACTACTCGAGCATGAAACAAGGCCCAATGCCTAAACAATCCATGACTTAGTGGGCTATACACCAACCCCAACACAGAGGCAATATGGTGGGCCCTCAAGTAAGGTTTGGGCCCAACCATAAATGTCACAAACCCACATATTGTGGTGGGCCTAATGGGCAGCCCGTTATTCCAACCATATGGGCAAATTCTTATGTTTGAAATAAGTGAGTTGGGCCTCACATCTTAGCCTAAGTATGGGGTGAATTTAATGGGCAACCAAGGGCCCAACTACTTGAGTATTTTGGCCCATAAAACCCATCACAATAATGTATTAAATATAGGCCCAAAGGTCAGGGGCCTATCAAGAAAGTTCCAGACAATGGGCCTAGGAAACCCAACAAATGACTATGAGTATTGTTCCAATAGAAACCCATTGGAATGGGCCTTAAGCATGCACTAATTAAGCCCAAAATCTAATTTAAAATGGGACAAGATATGCGTAATAATATCCCCAAATTTGGTGAAAAATTATAATTCAAGACCACCTAATAATGTATAGTGAAACTGAGCCTTGCTGGAATTTCAGCCCACCCAACTTTCTGGCCTTCTGGGGTCCAGCAAATGGGCTTACTAGATGAAATAAATATCCTAGGGTGGCCCATACATAATACAAGGGTCTTACCCAAAAAGAAATTGCACAAAATCACAAGGTGAGGATACACGACACATCAAGGTGGGCCTACAAGGAGGATGGATGGCCAACCATGGCTGGACGTCCCAGCCTGGTGGGCCGATCCAGCCAGTGCCATGAATTATACAAGGGTCCGTTGACCCCGAAACTTGGTATGTGGGTACTATCATGGGTGGGTCACCTCTCTGTAAATTTTTAGAATTTTTGGAATATCAGAAGTATTTTAATTAATTTAAAGAAAACAGACTATCCAGAAAAATATGTTTGACCTGTACGTCCCAGCCTGGTGGGCCGGTCTATCCCTTGTCACGGTGTGGATAGGGGTCCATTGACCCCAAAAATTGGTAGGTGGGTCCTACCATGGGTGTGCCATCTCTCCGTAAATTTTCATAATTTTGGATTAATAAAAGTATTTTAATTAATTTAAGGAATCCAAACTATCCAGCAAATCTGCTAAGTGCAGAATTTTGATAGACCCTGATCTGGGCCTCCAATGGGGTGGATCGATGGCCTCAAAAAAATTGAGAAAAATAGGTTTTAGGTCCCCTCATATATGTAATAAGGTGGGGTATAGGGATGTGGTCCACTAGTGGAAACATTATAGACCAAATCCATGCCAAACAATCAGCTACAACGGAAATTTTCAGCAATATTGACAGCAACATGTTGCTGTCCAAACCAGCCCAAAAGATATATAAAAGAGGAAATAAATCACCATTTTATCAAGGTGGGGTCCACTTAGATGGGTCACACAACTCTCAGACCCAAGCCCATTCCAAGATCATCCATAAAATCAAGCCCAAAAGTTGTCCAAAAATATGCCAACAACATGGGGCAACAAGCTTGGGCCTGGACGTCCAACCACTTGGGCCTGGTTGCATGACACATCAGGTGGGCCACACATACATCAGATTTACTAAAAATGAAGGAAAGAAAAGATGGAGAAGAACACAATCCGGCCATGGGGTAAGGCCCCACCACTAATAGGCCCTCCTAAGATCAATCAAACACATAGATCTACATTAATTTACACTTATAATCACAAAACCAACACATGCATGGTCCATATCTAAAATAGATGGTTGGGATGCCATCCCAACATGATTTTTAAGGTCTAGATGACTTTGAGATGGAGTGGATCATGAAATACATCATGATGGGGGTCCATGGAGAATGACCTCATCATGGAACATGACATGCATGTAGGATGGGCCAAAGGGCCACATCCATGGGATCAAATGGGATCCCCACCATGGATTGATGGGTCCCATATAATCCATTCATATGAAGAAATAATGGATTAAAGGATAGAAAGGAAATCAGTAAAAAGAATAGTCAGCCACTTAGAATCCAACTCTCAAACTTCTACACTATGAAGATCTTGGAGCAAGGAAGAGATTTTGATGGTTGAGATGTATTTTAGTGGTGGAATTTGAGGGGTTTTTGGGTTTAGAGGGCTGGAGAATTTGGGAAGAAAGGGACATTGGGAGATGGAGGTTGCTAGCTATGGTAGGAAATGAGAAGGAGGGAGAGAGATAGAGAGAGAGAAGAGAGAGAGAGAGGGAGAGAGAGAGATCATGAGGTTTGTAAGAAAGGCAATCATTGCCTAGGGGAGGAGATTACAATGTTGTAGGCCTAGGGTAGGCTTGTGTAGTGTGTGGTGTTGAGGTGGCTGGTGTTTTCCATAGAATTTGTATGGTGTGTGTAGTGTGCATAGGGACTTATGCCAAGAGAGGTGGTCCACATGCATTCCACTAAAGTGGGCCACATGATTAAGGGTCATACAATGTAATGTTCATAACTTTTGACCCATATATCGGAATGGACGCACAAGACACGTCATTGGAACTGCAACGATGATGCGA